>LPNX010178817.1:374824-534010 GCA_001517045.1 Pseudotsuga menziesii | reverse complement strand
TCTTTGGATGGTTTGATGGTGCCCATCATCACCATCTTGTCCTGTTCTTGTGTGAGAGATTCCATGAAATCTGCAAGGCTAGGCATCTTCCAGGTTCGAGATGTGAGTTTTGTGGCATAGAAGGTCGAAAAAAAGACTAAGTAGTCAGGTCCTAGCTTCGAGAGGATGGCCAATACGAGCTGATCATCTTTCTTTTCGATACCACACTGCTTTAGCTGCAAAAATAGTGCTTTGAACTTGGAGAGATATAGTTGCAGGGATTCAAAGCTACTGGGACTCAGAGAAATCAGCTCATTTTCGATCTGATGTCCCCTCATCTCATCTGTATTTCCAAAAAGATCAGGAAGCTTCTCCCATACTTGATCCGGTGAAGTTAATCCATCGAGATGGAAAAGGAGGTCTCGGGAAATACTGAGACATAGGAGGCCATAGGCCTCATCTCTCTGATTGTGCCATTTGATCTTCTCTGCAGCAGCATTGGGCTCTGCTTCTGTAGCCATAGTCACCCTGTAGAGGCCTTTTGCTCTCAACAAGATCTCCATCTCTGCTTTCCATTCAAAAAAGTTGAAGGGAGTCAAGATAGTTTTATGTGAATCCATAGCTTTAGAAAATCTGTCCTGGCTGTCAGTAGAAGGCTCCCAGTCTTGATGTCGAACCTGCAAAACAATTTTTGAAGGAGAGTAACAACCTACAATGGCTCTGATACCATGTAGAAATTTAGGCCAGCAGTAGATTAATTTTACCCACAACAATTATCAATTGATCATGCAAAATTGCAAACAATGGAGACTGAATATGGAGCTGTAACACAAAATTATATTAACTGAGTGTACAATAGCCAACCCTGTAATAACATAGGTTTCTGAATATATAGAATACATCAATAGGTCAAATGCATAAGGAGGCATCCAAAACTAGCATAAAGCAGGCTTACCCAAAATAGGCAAATCCCCCATAGGTGTAAAAAGCTGATCCCAAATCTGTCATGAGGCTCACGAATTGGCAAGGGCGCATGGGAAAGCTAATGAGTGGTGGAATGGCAGCTCATACATGCTTTTGCATGGAGGAAAGAGTGGAGGATGAAAGGGGCAAAAAACAAGTTCACCTCACCTAGTCTTGCTTTCCTATGTGCCTTAAAACACTGAAAAAGCAGGAAATAAAGAAGAAAAAGCAGAAGGGCGCCTAGGAGGCTAGGAATAAATTAGATTTGATTCCTAAGGCTTTCCCAAGTGCTACATGAGTCAAATATGGCAAGTTTGACCTCTATGGATAGGCAATTAGCAACTTGCACATGGTGGGACTCATGAACTAGGCAAATAAGACAAAAATAAATGAATTAATGTCTAAGTGGGTAATACTATGGGTTTGATTATTCTAACATTCTTCAGAGTATAATAGATAGATTGCATAGAATGACTTTTACAACATAAGCAAATTTTTGGATAAGAGAGAATACAAAGCAATAGAGAAGAGAGATCCACTACTACAATTGTTATGAACTTTCCATATTCCTAGCATATTAATAAAAAACCATAATGATTGCCATACAAACTCTAGTGAATGGTTACATGAGAATTAGCCACATATGCATTACAATTTCAAATTTCCTTTTTCCAAATAATCAATTCATGCATTGAATCTTCATCATGCACAACTAATGCACCATACCTTCAATCATGGATATTAATTGATAGTTAACTGACAATAGAGTGAAATGAATCTCTAACTGCATACTTATTACTTAGTTAATGAGCTAACATAAGTGTCATAGGGCAATAACTTAAGTGTTGCATGGAACACACTTTATTAACTGAAGTGTCGTCATTTGATTAAATTAAGTTTCTTCTGTTAGTCTAACTAATGTGTAAACAATTTAGTTAACTATTCCATCTTTCTTTAATCAGGTAGTTAATCATTATTAACTGAATCTTGCTAATTAATGAACACTGATCTCTTCTTTACTTAATTGAATGCTAATCATTAGTAGTTCAATTGATGCTTTAACTAAAGCACTAATTCATCATTCATATTTAACTGAAGCTTTATAACTTGAGTTCACTTCGAATTATCTTTCTCTCATAATCTCTTTATTGCCTATCACTTTATCTTACTACATGGTCTATGTTTAATCATCTATCATATCATATTATACTCAGAATAATTGTCACATACTACATGGTCTATGTTTAATCATCTATCATATCATATTATACTCAGAAGAATTGTCACATACTGATGATCATATATATTTCCCTAGACCATATAGTCATATGTTAATTCACTCTCGACGTGACCAGTATCTAGAGGAGACTTAATAGATTTATCCATCTTGAATGACCATGGTCATTAATACTTCACATAGTATAACCACTCTACAAAGTAAAGTATGCCACCTTAATAAATGAGGATATTTGTAGGACTTGATATTAATCATAAGTCTACTATATTGATATTACTCAGAAGACCCAGCTTTATATTACTCACAAGCTTAGCTTGATATTACTCACAATATCACCTCCATAAGTGAAGGTCCATCTCATAGGGTACCATCTATGAGAATACTTGACTTGATATTACTCACAAGTACGACTTGATATTACACACAAGTCTACAGTCTTGATATTAGTCACAAGACTTCAGTACTAGCATCCCACCTCAATACATGAGGATATTGGTAGGAATTGATATTACTCACAAGTCTAATGTCTTGGTATTACTCACAAGACCGAAGAATGAATCCCGATGGTGATGATGGTGGTGATAATGATGAGGATGAAGACGATGATGATGATGGTGATGATGACGACGACGATGGTGATAGTGATGATAATGATGAGGATGAAGATGGTGATGATGGTGGCGATGGTGGTGGTGATGATGATGATAATAGTGAAGATGAAGATTGTGATTATTGCGGTGGTGATGATAATGATAATAGTGAAGATGAAGATTGTGATTATTGTGGTGGTGATGATGACGATGATGAAGATGATGAAGATGATGATGACGATGATGGTGATGGTGACGATGTTAATGAGGATGAAAATGGTGGGGCTGATGATGATGATGATGATGATCATTATGATTATGATTATGAAGATGGTGATTATGATGACGATGATGATCATAGTGATGACGACGACGGTAATGATGATGATGAGGATGATGCTAACGAAGATGATGATAATGGTGATGATGATGATAACGATGAGGATGATGAGGATGAAGATAGTGACAATGGTGGTGATGACGAGGAGGATGATGCTGGTGATGATGAATATGATGATGATGACGATAATAGGGATGATGGTGATGGTGATGGTGATGATGATGATGGTGGCGGCGACGGCGACGACGACGGTGGTGGTGGTGGTGATGATGATGATGATGATGATGATGATGATGATGATGATAACAATGATGATGATGATGGTGATGATGGTGATGATGATGGTGATGATGGTGATAATGATGATGATGAGGGTGATGATGATGATGATGGGGGTGATGATGATGATGATGAGGATGGTAATATTGATGATGATGGTGATAATAGCGATGACGACGATGATGATGATGATGGTGATGATGATGAGGATGAAGATGGAAATGATGATGATAATGGTGATGATGATGACAATGATTGTGATGATGATGATGATGACGATCATGATGATGAGGATTAATATGGTGATGATGGTGGTGATGATGATGATGAGGATGAATATGGTGATGATGGTGGTGATGATGATGATGATGATGATGTTGTTGTTGTTGTTGATGATGATGACGATGATGGTGGTGACGATGATGATGATGAGGTTGATAAAGATGAAGATGATGGTAATAATGATGGTGATGATGATGATGAGGAGGAGGAGGATCATGATGGTGATTGTGACGATGATGATGATGATGATGATGATGATGAAGATGGTGATGGTAGTAGTGGTTATAATGAGGATGATGATGATGTGAGTGAAGATGATGTCGATGACGATGATGAGGAGGAGGATGATGGTAATGATGATGTGGATGAAGATGACAGTGACGACTATGATGTTGATGCTAATGATAATAATTATAACATTAATGATGATGAGGAGGAGGAGGAGGATGAGGAGGATGAGGATGAGGACAGGGATAGGGATGATGATGATGATAATGAGGAGGAGGAGGAGTGTGGAAATTGAACCCAAGAGATAGAACAATTACACTCACAAAATTTCTAATCAAACATGCAAAATTAACACCAAAGGAGACTGAAATTGGAGCATAACACTAATCTGTATTGAGTAAGTGTACAATAGACAACCTTATGAATTAATAGGATACTATAATATATAATTACACGAGAGATTCAAATGCATAAATATGCCATTCGAAATAGTAAAATAGCAGGCTTACCAAATCTAGTCAAATCCCCCATAGGTGCATAAAGCAGTTTCCAAATCTAAATAGATGCTCACAAATTTGCTAAGTCAAGTGGGAAAGATAAAGAGGGGTGGAAAGAAAACTCATACATTATTTTATTTGGAGAAAAGGAGGGAGGATTATGTGGGAAAACAACAAGTCAACTACACCTAGTCTAGCTTTTCCTTTTACCTTAAATCAGAAATAAAACAAGGCAACTTTTCAGAAAAACCAGATATGCGCTTTAGAGAATATGGAATAAAGCAGACATGCTAAATTGGGTTTCCAAGATGTTTCCCAAGTGCTCCATGACTCAGTTTTAGCATGTTTTGACTTCTAGGACATGTAGAAGGTAACTAGCATAGAATGGAATCTAGGAAACTAGGTAATAAGGCAGAAATAATTAAATTAATGTCTAATGTAGGTAACTATGGGTTAATTATTCTAAAAACCTCCCTTAATCATGAATTTATGAGTAAATATCAGAAAACTATAGGGCCTAGCAACAAGGCTTAGTCACCCTTTACTTACTGCTTGTCCATACAACCAAGGAAAGAGGCAAAAACCCAGTGGGAAAAATCCTCCCTTAAACATGGACAAGAAAAACAAAATTTGGAAATATTGTCATCAATCATGCTTCACAGCATGATCAGAAATACATAGCAATGATTTGATATTGCTGAAGGTCTTCTCACAAAAAACTTTGGTGAAGATGTCTACTACTTGTTCTGAAGATGCACAAAAGAGTAGAACAATGGTACCATCATGCACAAGCTGTTTAATGTAGTGCATATGGATCTCAATGTGCTTGGTTCGCTGTTTCTGAACTGGATCATTGCATATTCAAATGGTGCTATGATTATCAAAGTAGATAATGGTTGAAAACTCTGATTCAAAGCCACATTCTCCAAGTATCCCCTGTAACCAAAAACATTGAGTTTCCGAATTTGCAACTCCTCTATACTCTGCTTATGTAGATGAGAGTTCCATGGCACTTTGATTCTTCTTTGACCAGTTGATTGGCCCTTATACAAGCATGAACACATATACTAATGTATACTTTTGATCTGTGTTGTCACCTTCCCAATCACTGTCAGTAAACCAAATCAAATCAAGATCATATTTTGCTTTGTAGAAGATCCCATGAGTTCTTGTTCCATGAACAAAGTTTAGGATCCTTTTGGATGCTCTCCAATGGATCTCATGAGGCTTATCCATGTATCTCTAAGGCACACTAACTGCATAAGATAAATCAGGTCAAGTGTGTGTAAGATAAAGCAAACACCCAATCAACTACCTATACAGTGTATTATTTACCATAGGAGAAGAACCTGCTTCTTCAAGCTTAACTCCTGAAAGGAAGGGAGTCTTGCTTGGATTGAAATCTTTCATGTTGAACTTGTTGATAAAATCTAGAGCATACTTGGAATGATGTACTTTGATTCCATGTTGGGATTGAGCAATTTCGAGACCCAAGAATTGGCTCAACAATCCCAAATTTGTCATAGAAAATGCATGGTTCATTGCATCCTTCAAGGAGGCAATCTCTTTCTTTGAACTTCCTGTAATCAGTAGGTCATCCACATACAAAAAAATAATCATCAAAGAACCATGAATCAACTTCAAATATAAATTAGGATCATACTTGTATCGAACAAAACTCAGTGACAGTGGAAAGCCATCAATCTTGGCATACCAAGCCTTGGGGGCTTTCTTGAGCCCATACAATGATTTCTTTAACCTGCACACTACAGATGGATTAGACACAAACCCTTTAGGTTTCTGCATGTAAATATCTTCAGTGAGATCTCCATTTAGGAAAGCACACTTCACATCCATGTGATCTACCTCCCACTACTTTGAAGTTGCAAAGGCTAGAGCTAGCCTTATGGAGTCCATCTTTGCCACTAGTGCAAAGGTTTCATTGTAGTCAATACCATGTACTTGTGAGTAGCCCTTGGCTACCAATCTTGCCTTATATTTCAAAGGTGAACCATCAGCAGAAAACTTAGTCTTGAAAACCCACTTACATTGAACTAGCTTCCTCCCTGGGGGAAGATCAACCAGTTCTCAAGTGTTGTTCTTCTAGAGTGAGCTGAATTTTTCTTTCATGGATTTTTTCCATGTTGGATCATGTGCTACATATTCATATGTCTATGGATCTGATTTAACCATCAGATAACACTTCTCAGCAAATAGAGGATCTTTCACACAAAGGGCACTCTCAAATTGAGATCTAGTCCTCTTAGTGTCATTAGGATTTCCAGCTAGTTCCCCAGTTGCATGAATGGTATTTGCTACCCATTTTGGTCTTGTAGGAATGTTAGGATATGAAATCAAATCATCATTATTAGAAATATCAGAATTGAAAAACTCACTAGTCTCTCCACTTACAATCAATGGTTTTGGTGGTGAAGAGGACTCTCCAACTTCAACTGCTGCTAAAGGCTCTTCTTGGAACTGAACACTTCTTTCAATGAAAGATTTGTTAGTGCTCAATTTGATAAAATTGTACCCTTTTTAATCTTTAGAATAACCAACAAATAGGCACTCTTGGGTTTGGGGTTGCAAAGCCTTCCTCTTTTCAGTTGGAATTCTAGCCCAAGCCTTTGAGCCAAAAATCCTGAAATGGGTCACATCTGGCTTGTGCCCACTCCAAGATTCGAAAGGAGTCATACCGTCAAGCTTCTTATGAGACACCCTATTTTGTATGTAGGATGCACAGTTTATAACCTCATCCCAAAACTTTGGTGGCAAAGTCTTAGCCTCCATCATGCAGGTTGCCATCTCCTTTAGTGATCTGTTCTTTCTCTTAGCAACACCATTTTGCTGTGGTGTGTAAGGGATTGAATGCTGCGTCTGAATACCTACATATTTAAAATAATGAATGAAATTAGAATTGACATACTCACCACCATTGTTAGTTTTGAGGATCTTGAGTTTCCTCCCATACTGGTTTTCAACCAAGTCTCTAAAGACTTTGAAGACGTAAAAAAATTTAGACTTATACTTTAGGAAGTGAACCCAACAATACCTGGAAAAGTCATCTATGAAGGTCAGTGCATATTTGGCTTGACTCATGGACATATGAGGGAATGGACCAATAATTTCACTGTGGATCAACTCAAGAGGTGCATAGGTTCTCTCATGACTAGCTTTCTCATACTTGTGCTCTAGGTGTTTTCCTAGGATACAACCTTGACAGAATCCCTTAGAAAACTTGATCTTTGGTAACCCTATGACCATATATTTTTCACTCAAATAATAAAGATACTTGTAGTTAAGATGGCCAAATATTTCATGCCAAAGCTTGCTTGCTTCATTAGAATGAATCGGAAGAGCAGAGGGGTTTGAGTAGGGTAGAAAATGGGAAAACTTGTATACCTTCGAAGTGTGATCAACAACACCTTTTGCTATGACTTTACCATTCTAAATCTCAGTGATTTCAACATCATTAGGAGAGAATATGACCTTATTTGGATACCCGGTATGAGTCATCAAATAAACTGACAAGAGATTGGAGGCAAGACCTGGAACATACAACACATTATTGAAACTACCATGGTCAAGATCAATCCTACCCTTTCCCAAACTGTCAGTGAGAGAGTCATCTCCCAAAACTATTGGTGGACCTTTCGACATGTCAAGAGAGGAGAATGTCTCTTTTGTTGAAACCATATGTCTAGAATCTCCAGAGTCTATGATGAAGCTAAGTGAGCTTGATGTGCCAACAACCAAGGCATGTACTCTCTCTCTCTCTCTCTTCTAAATTTGATCCTCCTTCCTTCTTCTTTGAGCAATTTGGAAGGGAGATGTTATTATTCTAGAGGAGTTGGGTCAACATGTCAATTTTCTTCTTCATACAAGATCTCTTAGGATGATAGCCCTTACTACAATATGCGCACTTGCTCATTTCTCCTTTTTTCTTCTTCTTCTGGGAGTTCTTCTTGGAACCTTGGGGCTCCTCTTGAGACTTAGACTTGTATCTCTTTTGTTCAAGTGGATTTTTAGCCTTTTTATTTCTTTTTGAATCCACCCTTGAATCTCCAACAACCAAATATTGGTCTTTGGAAGGTTTAATGGTTCCCATCATCACCAACTTATCTTGCTCCTGTGTGAGGGATTCCATGAACTCTGCAAGCTTAGGCATCTTCCAGGCTCGAGCTGTCAACTTTGTGGCTTGGAAGGTAAAAAAAAACATTGAATAGTCAGGATCAAGCTTAGAGAGTATGGCCAAGACTATTTGTTCTTCCTTCTTTTCGATCCCACACTGTTTCAACTGTGAAACAAGGGCCTTAAACTTGGAAAAATAGAGTTGTAATGATTCGAAGCTACTGGGAATCAAGGAGATCAGCTCATTCTTGATTTGATGTCCTCTAATCTCATCTGTCTTTCCAAAAAGCTCTTCAAGCTTCTCCCACACTTCATTAGGTGATGTCAATCCATCAAGATGGAAGAGGAGGTCTCTTGAAATGCTCAGACACAAAAGACCATAGGCCTCATCCCTCCTGTTGTGCCATTTAATTTTCTCTGCATCTGCATTGGGATCTGCCTCAGTTTCCATAGTCACCCTATAGAGACCTTTCTCTCTCAACAATATCTCCTTCTCATATTTCCACTCAAATAAATTGAATGGAGTCAATATGATCTTCTGAGATTGGTCCATAGCTCAGAAACTGTGCCCTCCAGTCAGCAGAATGCGCTCCCAGTCAATGATGTCGAACCTGCAATAAAAATTTGGAAGGAGAGAAATTGATCTACAAAGGATCTGATACCATGTGGAAATTGAACCCAAGAGATAGAACAATTACACTCACAAAATTGCTAATCAAACATGCAAAATTAACACCAAAGGAGACTGAAATTGGAGCATAACATTAATCTCTATTGAGTAAGTGTACAATATCCAAACTTATGAAGTAATAGGCTGCTGTAATTATAATTACATGAGAGATTCAAATGCATAAATATGCCATTTGAAATAGTAAAAAATAAGGCTTACCAAACCTAGTCAAATCCCCCATAGGTGCATAAAGCAGTTTCCAAATCTAAGTAGATGCTCACGAATTTGCTAAGTCAAGTGGCAAAGCTAAAGAGGGATGGAAAGAAAACTCATACATGCTTTTATTTGGAGAAAAGGAGGGAGGATGATGTGGGAAAAAAACAAGTCAACTACACCTAGTCTAGCTTTTCCTTTTGCCTTAAATAAGAAATAAAACAAGGCAACTTTTCAGAAAAAGCAGATATGCCCTTTAGAGAATCTGGAATAAAGCAGACATGCTAAATTGGGTTTCCAGGATGTTTCCCAAGTGCTCCATGACTCAGTTTTAGTATGTGTTGACTTCTAGGACACGTAGAAGGAAACTAGCATAGAATGGAATCTAGGAAACTAGGGAATAAGACAAAAATAATTAAATTAATGTCTAATGTAGGTAACTATGGGTTGATTATTGTAACAAGGAGGATGACGATGATGATGATGATGCTAATGAAGATCATGATGGTGGTGATGATGATGATGCTTATGAAGATGATGATGGTGATGATGATGATGATGATGATGATGACGAAGATGATGATGGTGATGATGATGATGATGATGACAATGATGATGAGGGTGAAGATGGTGATGGTGGTGGTGATGATGATGGGGATGATGTTGAGGATAATGAAGATGATAATGACGGCGATGGTGATTGTGATGGTGATTATGATGATGATAATAGCGATGATGATGATGGTGATGATGGGGAGGACGATGAAGATGGTGATGTTGGGGGTGATGATGATGAGGATGATGTTGATGAGGATGAAGATGATGATGATGATGATGATGCTGGTGATGACGATGACGATGATGATGATAGTGATGCTAGTGATGATGATGGTAGTGGTGGTGGTGATGATGACGATGAAGATGATGACGATGACGATGATGAATATGATTATGATGATGATGATGATGATGATGATGATGTTGATGATGATTATTATCTTAGTGATGATGATTATGAGGATGGTGTTGATGAATATGATGATGATGGTGATGATAATAATGATGGTGATTATGATGACGACAATAAAGATGACGAGGATGAAGATGGTGATGATGGCGGTGATGGTGAGGAGGATGATGATGGCGATGATGAAGATGATGATGATGATGATAACAATGATGATGATGACGATGCTACTGATGATGATGATGAGGGTGATGATGATGATGATGATGATGAGGGTGATTATGATGATGATGATGAGTGTGATGATGATGATGAGGATAATGAGAATGCTGTTGATAAAGATGAAGATGATGATGGAGGTGGTGGTGGTGGTGGTGATGATGACAAGGATGATACTAATGAAGCTGAAGATGACATGATGATGAGGAGGAGGAGGAGGAGGATGAATATAGTGATAGTGGCGGTGAGGATGATGAGTATTATGCTTATGAGGATGAAGATGATGATGACGATGACGATGATGATGGAAGTGGTGGTGGTGGCGATGATGAAGACAAGGGTGATACTAATGAAGATGAAGATAACATGATGGTGATGGTGGTTATGATGATGATGAGGAGGAGGATGAAGCTAGCGATAGTGGTGGTGATGATGATGAGGATGATGCTTATGAGGATTAAGATGATGATGATGATGATGATGTTGATGATGGTGATGATGATGATGGTGACGATGATGATGATAAGGAGGAGGAGGAGGATGATTCCGATGAATATGAATATGATGATAATGATATCTGATGATGAGGATGATGATGGTGATGGTGATGATGGTGATGATATTGATGCTGCTGCTGATGATGATGATGATGAAGATGGCGATGATGGTGATGAGTATGATGATGTTGTTGTTACTACTGTTGCTAATGATGATGATAATGACAATGATGATGATGATGGTGGTGGTGGTGGCGAGGATGATGTTGATAAAGATGAAGATGTTCATGATGATGACGATGAGGATGCAAATGAGGATGATGATGAGAATGATGATGAATATGGTGATGGTGGTGGTAGTGGCTGTGATGATTATGATGATGACGATAAATACGATGATGATATAAACCTAAATGGTATTTTTATTTGTTTCGAGAATAATTTATTCTCTACTAAATAGGGCCTACCAGGTGAAGGTGAAAGATTTTATGGCCCCTCCCCACTCCCCTTCACATCACTCTCAAACCCCAAAAACCCAAATGACATAATAAATAACATTTAACATACAACATAGAAATTTGCATAAACTTTAGAACACATAATTAACCCATAGAATTAAATTATTTTAAGACAATAAATAATAAAGGAAATATAATTACTACATACCTCGTATATTTGAACTTATCAATATCGTTAATTGTATTCTTCATCCAACTGAACATCTGATGTATCATCTATTTCAAAATTTATGTTCAAAGGATTAACCATATAAACATCATCATCATTGCCTTTTTTTTATTATATCATCATCAAGAACATTTTCTCCCACATTTGGTTCAACTTCTTCAAGTTGTTCTCTTGACACATGATTTTCTACATCATGCTCTATCTCTTCATCATATTATTATTCAATATAAAATTATTCATGTACATGATACTCTATAGGCCTTCCTCATGGATCATATCTAACAACATATGACCAACCCACTTTTCTTGGAACCTACGAGTAAAATACTTGTTCACATTGGATTTGAAGAAAATAGGGCTTTGTTCCTAGAACAAGCGTCCTTATATTAACCATAGTAAATCCATTACCATGTTCAATAACATTTCTTTTTGGATCACTTTCATTCATTCTTAACCTGTACCATTTGACATCGAACATAACTAATTTGAAGGATCTAAAGCCACACTCAAGTATATTATCCAAATGTCCATATTATATATTTTTAGATACTCGTGGATTTATGTCACTCCTAGAGGAAACATTAATTACCTGGAAGACTGAAATTATCCCACAATAAGAAGCTTTCCTCTTTTCATCCAAATTTTTAATGTGAAATTTATGACCATTGCACCACAGATCCTTGTGGTGTTTCAACTTGAATATGCTAGACACATAAAAAATGAATTTTCAAATAATAAACATATCAATATAACTTTCAAAGTATCCCGCAAAGAAAAGAAACAAACCAAACACATTAATATGATAAAACAAAACTTAATATTCATTCCTATTTATTTTTCAAACCATATGCTAAATCACTTTCCCTCTGTGTAAGATTGTTATCTTCATCAAGATGGGATATTTTAATCAACACATAAACCCTTTACCATGATAAAATTCCTTAACATTGTGTACATTTTTCAATCCATACCTTCATCCAATCAAGATTGTTTTTAATGTATAAATGTAGAGAATCCCACTTGTGACCAATTGTATGAAAAAACAATAACTAGATACCGTGGTAAAAAGTATGATATAAACAAAAAGTACGATATACGAACAATAAATATGATATACACAAAAACCATAAGTCAGATGTATTATAAATATTCACCATCTAATTATATTTCACTTTACTCATTCTAACTTGCCCCAATAGGTGCCCCCCTTGAAATTTCTTGATGAAGTTTACATCCCAAATGTGATACACTTGTATAATTGATGCTAATATATGAATATATTGAGTGATATACACCATGGATTGATATACAAGTTCCTCTCCACCATCCGCATTGACTTGTGTGTGTAGTTCCACACATTTCAATCTCCTCAACTTGGTATATGAGGTAGTGTTCTTGTGCATTAAAAATGTTAGAGGTAGATACTTTTTCATTTCACACATTAGTCGAGGAATTTCTCTCCTGTAATACTTCATATTTTATTTATGGATTTATTTTGATGACAACCATCTACAAATTATGCAAGAAAATCACATGTTTCAACAAAAACATTATTTACATTACAAGTAAAACACATGTCATTAAGTTCCACAACAAATTGAACAAACATTTTAAATATAAATCACTACGTACTTCATGTATTTTTGAAGATCATATATAACTTGTTTGACATTGTTGTCAAAGTTGTTTGGGAGAGATAGAGGTAGGATATACCATAACCATAAAAATGAATCATTATTTGTTTCTAAAATAGACAAAAATTAAAAAAGAATGTATATATATATACCCAAATAATTACCTTAATGAAGGTATACAAATCATGATTTTTTACCCCACTAAATTCACCTTTCTTTGTTAAGATATTATTTATGTTGAAGAAAATACTATGGGAAACTTAATTTATCGAATGACCTCTTTTACAACATTGCTTTACTGCTCTGTCAGTAACTATGGAAGGCGATTTCAGTCTCCATCTCTATTTGAATGAATCACACTTTGCAATGCATGATTGGATTCCTGAAAGCCACTACAAATTTTGGTAATCTTTTCTTGGTCACACCTACCATCTAAGATTTTCCATAAAATTTATGTTATATTCTTCTGAATATACATTGTATCAAACAATTGAAATATTTGTAGGTCCTCATAGTAGGACAACCTACTAAATTGTACGTGATAAATTTTCATTCCTTGTGGAAGCCCATTAATGCCTTGATGAACTCCATGAAGCATAAAATAAATTACAACAATAATTGTAAAATACGATAAACATAATGCAATTAAAATAATATTACAAACAATAATACATATATGATACATAGACAATTTATGTACCTTGATGATTTCTATTAAATTCCACCTTCCATAACTGTGTCATTCTTCATGGTTTTAATTTAGTCTCTTCTTTCCCATTTAAAGATGTTTTTTACTTGTTTGATACCTATGGTTCTTAGAGAAGATTTGCCTATATCATCAAACAACACCTTTCCTAAACTTCTTGAACGATGAGATTTCATATTAGGACCAAAAACCAAACATGCAAATTTACCCTTTGTTTGAAGACCTGGAAGAGATAGATTAATGGCAATTATATATATATGAAGGGAACATTTCAAAAAATATGCATGATATCTTTATAAAATTATATACTATTAAATTGTAGTGGAATGTCACATACCACAAAAGTGTGTAAGCCTTGGGGAATCATGAATTGACCATACAAGTATTCCACAAAATTGAAATTCATTTTCCCTATTGTCCTAGAGACATCAAACATAGTGATTCCATCCCATAACTAACGTAACTCGATGATAAGAGGCTTGATATATACATTGATACCTTTCAATTGGTACTTACCTATTTTTTTGAAAATCCATGTAATTACTACCATATGTATATATAAGAAAATAAATAAATATAAGATATTAGGAAACAAACAAGAGAAATGAAATGTTACATTCAAAAAATTATTATAAACAAATACCTGAAACAATAATTGCCAACATTATGTGGTACCTCTTTACTAACATCCAAGGAGGAATGTTATTGCTGATAACAAAAATTAGCCACATTGAGTAAATAGACTTGAGCTCTCCAAATGGATTGACATCGTCAACTGCTAATGAAATACTAACTTTACGAGGTTCCTCTTTGAAATTTGGCCATTTTCCCTCGATGCTCCTAAATTCATAACCATCCATAGGAATTTAAAGAACAACATATCCAATTCTTTTCCATGCATGTTAATAGATAAATTGTGCTATGATTTTGCACCTGAAGAGTCTCTGCAAATGTGGAATTGTGGGAATGTGACAAAGAATCTTGTAAAGCACCTTTTTTGTTACTTGATCGATTATATTCCTTTTGATATGGCATTGCAGGCATTCTGTTTATGATGCATATTGTCCATAATATATAATATGATCATTAGGACATGCATTAATATCTTGATACTTCATTCCAATATCTTTCATAATGCCAGATAAATATCTATATATGAGAGGAAATATATTTGACGTTGGTAACAAAAATTCACTTAGCAATCTACAACATAAAAAATAACTAGTTAATGTAAAGAACATTAAATGTACTAAATATTGAATTCTTATTTTACATGACATTAGTTAACACAAAATAAAGGAAAAAAGTATAGCTTTATAACAAGGTGATTAAACATACATTAGGATCTGTATCATACAATTGTTTGACAAACCATTTTAAACCTTTAAGTTCACCAACAATAATGTAGCGGAGAGAATATTTGATCTTGATCCTTCATAAAATGGTTTATTTTCCTTTTCAAGTAGAGGTACATCATGAATATCATGAAAGTTTTCATGATTTGCTTGAGCGCATGTGTCTTGGATCAATCTATTTGTCCCATCATATTCAACTATGTTATTATTATTATATTTTTCCATAGGATCATTAACTTGATCTTCAATATTCACTCCATGTTCAGCTTGTACAACCTTATATCTACTAGTATTTGACATGTTCTTCGATGTCGAAAAACAAGGGAGACTTATCTTTATAATTCAAAACAATCATGCAAAATCAGTGTGTATAAAAAAATACAATATAAAATTTACAAATACAATCAATATGAAGATATATAATGAATATATATAGTTTACCAAGGGATGGTATTCATTCCCACCTTTGGCATGTCCATATTTCCTACAATATATTTTTTTCTTCAGTTATTTTTATCAAAATTATTCTCTGAACAAAACCCCTACATTGAGCACAAGGGTAATAACCCTCTCAAGCATCCTTTGTTTTTATTATGGACTAATGTTATCTGACATTCTTCCCTACCAAAAAAGAGGGATCACTATCTTATAAAATTAAGTGGTCCCATAGATATATTATTAATTTCTAATTTAATTGAAATATAAAATAAATCTATTTTATGTTAAAAAAAGACCTTATAACATTATTTTGAATTGTCACAAGTATAGGAAAATTGTCAAAACATATACTAAATATCATATATTTATAAATTTTGTATCCGTCAGAATTTTGAATCTTGTTGATATAGTCAACATTGAATTTTTCAACATTCACCAGTCAATAATGATCATTTCAATCGGTGGTCCGATGTCTTTCCATCAGAATACCAACTAACATGCCTAAAATGTCAAAGGTCCGATGCTTTAAGGGAAACTGTTGATTTACTAGGAGTTTAACATCATAACATAGACGTTTTAAGGATAACCATCGGTAGACCGACAAACACAGGCTAATTTTTTAAAAATATACAAAAAAATAGATTATTAACAAGTATTTTTTGAGTCCAATATCGCTATCTCACTTGGTTAAGGGAATGACATTCATCAAGGGAGACCCATGTTCAAATGTGGTTCAAATTCCCTTCGAGTGAGTTAATTGGGAGGTGACACCCAAAAACCCAACACAAGAAGGTTGGCGTGGCCCAGGCCAAGTGCGATCCCCAGGTGATTTTTACGAATTATATGCCCCTAGGTTGTGGTTACTTAGCGAATGGTGGAAATGCACTGCCCCTAAGTGACAAACATTTCTTACAAAAAAAAGTATTTTTCAACAGTATGTTTGTACCGCCAAATATTTCGCCGAATTTTGAGACAAAAATGTTATAGTGACAAATTTGGTGTATGGTTTAGTTGTGACATTAAAATTAGATTATTATTATTATTATTACATACCTCACAAAGCATACTTCCTACCTCAAATCCCACACCATTCACTTTAACCCCTAATCTCTACCCCCACCTTAAACACAATACACCTTAAATATGATCCTATCTACATACCTATACCTTCATAACCCTTTCCCTAATTCCATACCCCTCACCTTGACTGTGTAGTCTCTATCCCTTATTATTACATAACCCTTGAAACCATACCCCTATCCCTAACTCTTATTTCCTACTACATACCCCCTAACTCCTTGTCGCTAACTACATAGCCCCTAAGTCCTACCCATTAAGTCATTCTCTGTGACTATGTATCTTTTAAATAGAGATCAAATTTGAAGGCAAACATCATATTTCAATTTGAAGGGTTGTTTTATGTGTATGATGATAAGAGAAAATAAACTATTTTTTTCATTTGAAAATAGAAAGAAGATGGGAAAAGTGCTCACCCATGCAAGTACATGAAGAGGTAATAGTGGTTTCCTTATATCGTTAACAATGTTATTCTATTATCTCTTTTAAGGGTTTCACCTATTGTTATTTCTAAGAAAAATATAACGAGATTTTAACACTTGCACATTAGAAGCATGGTCATGTTCTATCAATTTGTAATTTAATGATGTGCAATGCAAAAATTAAATTCCCTCTAATGCAAGCAATCATCAGAAGATGAAAAATATCATATTGGAATAGATGCACAATGATTAATATTAGATTATAATTGTATACACAAATTAAATGTGTGTTATACTAGTTTGGACAAAGTTTGTACTTTTTATGATCTAAAGACCAATACAAGAGAATGATATTGTTCAAACTAAACTAGTGGTAGACAGATATTGAAACATTTGGTATTTCCTTCTTGAATATTTCAAACAATTATCTAATGTTGGAAACATATGTTGTTTAATTCATTGAAACAAACTTAATTTTAAAAAAATTAAGAAGAGTTCTAAATACTAGTATATACCCTAAAACCCTTATCATTCCAACAGTTTTAGAGTTTTACATGAACATTTTTAGAAATGTTTTGCATATGTGAGACAAATAGTGTGACCTAATGCATTGGAATTTGACCATAGAGCATGATCATATCCTTGAGAACCACCCATTATGTGACAAAAAATATTCCCTATTCAGACCATGCTTGATGAACTACCTATCCATAGTACATGGTCCATGATCTAATTGAAGTTAAGTAGCATAGAATTAATTGAATCCCTTTCTTCCAATTTACTAGCATGGAACCACAATTTAACCTCCCATCCAACTAGGGGCCTAACTAGCTCTCTCTCCCCGGGAATCCAATTATCTTCATATCCCTCCATGCCCATGGCAACTTGAACAATAATCTACAATTGGTATCATTGGGATCTCTAGAAAAGAATAGCATAGCTCAGTAACATAGCTTTGATCTTATCATAGCTCTCCCCTCCACAAAGTTTCAAGGTCTCCCTAAGTATTTTCTATCCTGCCTCCCATCAACCAATCCTCCCAAAAAAACCATTCTCTCATGTTCACTTCTTTCTTTATTTTCTTCCTTTCTTGCACCCTGATCTATCCTCCCCATCAAATAAAATATTAGAAACCCCAATATTCACACACACTTCAAGACAAATCCAAAATAAGCAAAGCAAGAAGATGTAAACAATTCAAATCCACCATCCAAATCACACATTGTAATGAATATATTTGAGAATCATTAATAATAAATGACAAAAACAGAATATAAACAATTAATTAACCAACCGACTTACACATTTTAATAAATACATCTTATAAAAATTAATAATAAAAACAAAAAAAAAACATAATATAGACAAATATGTTCACCAAACCGACTCACACCAGGGAAAATTTTAAGGATCCATAATTTTCTCAAAGTGTAGAAACCTTGGCGAATCTCACTAATTCTTAAGTTTGCAACTATAAAATGTTTGGAAATTAAAAAAAATATATTCAACTTTCTAAGGACTTTATATAATTTTTGGATAATTTTTGTGACTTTTAGAGTAAAAATAATTATTCTATGGAAATTGGGCGAACCATCTTTGAAAAAAGGAAAATTGGTGAATTATTTTTGGAAAAAAGGTTGAAAAAATCCCATGGACTAAATTTCACCCCTTAATTTTTTCTTGACTCACACATCTTAGTAAGTATATTTGAGAACAATTAAATGACAATGAATGATTACAATTAGATTTTTTAGGTATAATAACATTAATTAGTCCATAAACCAATCTTAACTTAAAGTAATGGAAAATAATTACTAATAAAATCCCATAACACCCTTATTTATGCATTTTAAAAATATATTTTAAATTCTAAAAATTGTATCCTTGTGTATGGATATTGTACTTATTATATCATATCAAGCATATGCATCTTTCATATATACACCTATATAATATCTATGTGAGTTATCTAATCACAATATCTATGTAACATATGATCAACAATTTACTAAATATCAATATATTAATTCTTCCCATAACCAATTTACATCACACATTGATATAGAACTACAACAGATCTAGAAATCCTATTTAAACAACTACTTCATTATACTAACATACTCATCTAAGGTGTGTATCCATGGCCATGGTATACATACCATACATGAGTAGTAAGTGTTAGCAATTAGTTGTTGTTAATGCATAATATGTATATATATGTATAAGTGTGTGTGTGTTCCTCAATCAACCATGCAGAAGAATAATCGCCATGCATCATTCATATTTTCTACCAATAATATTTATAAAAATTCATTTCTCATAATATTTAATCACCAATCACATTTATTCAACCTTAATTAGTTATCACACTAATATTAATAAGTAGAAACAAAGGCACATTCTTCACATGCTAGAATTTAGCAATAAATAAAAAAACACTATTGCTTCCCATATAAAACCCACGACTAACATAGAATCACCCATCCTCCCTAACCTACTTCCTCTTCTAGAATATGTTGTGGTGTCGGCTATATCGACCTAACCACACATAGAACCCTCAAGTAGAAGCATTGACTATATCGATCTAACTTCCATAGCAATTAATTGGTAATCATCATCACATGTCTAAGGGAGTGTTTCCATCACTTCCCTCCCACGACTCTAGGTTTAAGACAATATATGGTGGGAAATACCTCCACCTCTCCTAATAGAATAGGGTCAACACCCTAACATCAAGTCTCAACTACATTGAACAACTATTGTTTAAATATCCATGTCATGTAATATCCACGATGGGAAAGTCATGAACCCTGTCAAAACCACACTTACTCACAAATCACAACAATGCTTCAAAACATCATTTTCATCATAATTACAACATATAGTACACAATTATCTCATAGTTGATCAATTTACATGTTAGCTCGATAACCACATATGTGTCTCATGTATAAATATATCTAACTATTTCAAGTGATAAGATATTTCACAAACTATTATTTAAATAGCCATGTATGTTCTTTTGCACCATGTTACATTTGTTCTATATTCAGTGAATAAATTAAACTGGTGTTTAGGTACCACATTCCACATCCCCTATGCATAATCAAATGAATCACATGCTCATACTTTGTAACAACTCGAGATGATAAAAGTAATTTGTTGAACACATGTAGGAACATTAAATGTTCTCTGATTAGAAATCTTATACTCTAGCTAATATCAACATATAAGAAATAAATGAAATCCTTGGGAATTCATGTTAATGTTTTAATGGTTGACTATTAAAATATAGGGAATTGCATACACCCACCATTCAGGAAAATTCATCCCAAAGTTAATGTCAAAATACCATGTGCATGTGATAATAATTAAAGAAGCATTTGGATTAATTATGTTGTAGAATCTCAAAACTATAATTAAAATGCTAAAAAGTTATAATCAAATGTCATCAACCTTAGCATCATATTCTTACCTCATAACAAAAAATTCATATACTTATATTATCCAATTAGGGTTACACATCACATAATTGAGTTATCATTATAAGCATATACTCATTCAATTTAGCATGAAGCAATCAATGATAAAAATAAGAAAGCTCTGAGTTGATAATTTGCAATACACATATTTTTTCAACAAGTAGTTATTAAGGATTCTCAAGGTTTTCATACCTCACTTAGGAGAAGAAGGTCAATATCATTAAATCCTAAGGTCATACATTGTCATTATCCTAGTAGTAGTTAAAAAAATTGAATTGATGATTACAGATAGTATTATAAACATATATCAAATTAGGGGAACAATTTTCATTTACAAGGTTTCCACAACTATATTTGATCAATATGTCAATGTTGTTGACGATATTTATAGTTCTTTCCCTTTGAATCTAACACAATTCTAAGGAAATCCATTACCTGCTTAACTACTTATCAATTACGAATTTTATCACTAATCGAAATATTAATCCCAAGACACTAACTCGTAGTTATCATACTGTACCCTTGTATTGTACATCCCATAAAAATATAGCATTATATCTAGTTGTACTCTAAGCTTCCTATATATGTATATATATATTTCTCTACATTGATCTTATAGATATTACACATATTATACATCATTATACACTTAAACCACTCACAGGATACCAATCTGATCCCAATACACTCACATAACATCACATAACATCACACGTTGTACTTCATAAGACATTGATATGAACAAAGACATGTCCCCTTTACTTCAAAATTTTACCCTTATAGTTACATCTCATATTTAAAGATATACAAATTTTCATTACTTAATTCACAATCGGTTGCTTCAAGACTATAGTAGTGGTTTAATTACCCTTAAAGAGATTTGTTAGTTACTATAAGTGATACAATCAAATGCGCTCTTTACGTAAAGATTCTTGGGTTAAATGGTGTGCCCTCGAGAACTAAATTTGATTATTATTTTTATATAGTTGTTAACAATTTACACATTTGACTCAATTAAATTTCCAACTTAAATGTTCATTCGCGCAAAAGGTTCTATGAATGATGATCCCTTAAATCCTTATTTAAGGCTTAGCCAATGGAAAATTAGTCGTGTCATTCCAAATCATGATGGATGTATTATCATAGTAGTTGCTACCTATGATATGATTTCCAATAAAGGTAGCAATACATTGAGTCTAGAATATGATACAAGTATAGTGTAAATAGTAGGTCCTTATATGTTTTAGTCATTTTCCCTTAGTGTATAATATTACTAGTTAAAATTTCGCAGTCTAATATTGATTATCGAACATTTATATACATAATCCCCTCTTTCTCTTTATATATATATACATACACAATACTCATATATAGTAACTCAATGTTTTGTATTGACCCAATGTCACCATGCACATTATCTCTCGTTTGCTTACTGACATGTAAGTACCACACCATATGATCAATTATGATTGTGTCCATTATTATTTTATCCATTTGTATTGTTATTTTCCACTAACCCATTAAAATTTCATATATTCTCGTTCACTCCAACTCATTGGTTCCACAACAATACCCATATTTTTATTTCATTGCAATTCATCCTAGAGTTATTCAATCATGGTCCTCTACTTGATAATAATTTCTTTAAGTCATAACAATTGTGACACAAGTAGGAATTCCCACTTATGAGTTCTAGCCCTTTTCTTGCACCTACCTAGCTCCCTTCATGCTCTTTCCAATCACTATGTAACATGATTACCTACCTAGCTGCCTCTTGCTCTTTCCACTCACTATGTAACATGATCATCTACACATAATGTGGTGAAATACATCATCCTTATCACTAGTACTAGAAATCATTAATCTTTAACACATTAGCACTTATATTCACTTAACAATTCGATGCATATCGGAAACTACGCAAGCTCAAACTATGATGTTGGCCGATAGAAACCAGACTATACATCTTAACTTTGATTATCGAGCGCAATTTAAAATGTTTCCCTCTATGCAACAATCACATTTATTCATTTTCTTAAAGTTTCCATGTTACTAATTGGTTATCCTTTATCTCGTTAATTTCTTCAATTATGCCAAATTAAAAATATATTACTATGCTTTAAATGAAATTTTCTCAATTATTCTATTGAATTGTAGAGACTCACCAAGTTATGCCCTTTTCGACAATGATTAGTCGATGAAGTTCTTATTAAGATACTAACCAGTCCATTATTAATTTTTTCAAATTAATTAACAAAAAGAGGCTCCTACGAGTCCCTATCTATTTATTTAGGGAATATGAAAACAATATTCTGTTACTAGTTAACATTTTTTATTTGTCCTTCTATTATTTCCCTTGTAATAACATCTTGTAGTAAGCAAACTATGAGCTCTATGAGCTCTGATACCATAAGCTAGAGAGAGTTATGACTCTATGAGATTTGATACCATATGGCTTTATGATATCTGATACCATATGACTCTGTGAGCTTTGATACCATGTGTAGGGCTCTTATGAGTCCCTATTTATTTATTTCAAGAAGATGTAAATAGTGTTTTGTTACTAGTTAATATTTTTTATTTGTCCTTCTACTGTTTTCTTTGTAATAACATATAGTAATAATACAACTATATTACCAAACTAATAATCGTGATTTGATTTAGTGTGATATGAAGGAAAATATCACATTTCACATTTGGTAATAAACAATTTAATATAAAGTTTCATGGGAATTCTAAGGTAAAACTAAATTTCAAATTTTCCATAACTTAAATAAGCTAGCAAGAAGAAAATACATGCTTCTCTTTTTCAAAAACTCTTTAGTATGTTCCAAATTCTTGAAATTAGTAGAATCCATAGCATTAACACAAACTGGTTTAATCTCTCGGCCTATCATAAGAGTCTATCCAACTCCACGACTTAGATACCTCTAAGAATTTTTCTGGCCCACATTCCCAAAACTCTCAAAAAAAGTGGTGGCACAATAGAACTCATTTTTAGGGATCAACCCTAGATCTATTAGGAGGGGTGGAAGAGTTTCCCACCATTTATCCTTCATACCTAGAGTCATGGGAGGGCCCTAGTGGACACACTCCCTAGATGTGGGATGACAAATACCGATTTTATGTTGGGAAGTTAGGTCGATATATTCGATGCTTCTGCCTTTGGATTTTATATATGGTTAGGTTGGTATACTTAGTGCCATAATATATGCCACCAAAGGAAGGATAGGAAGGGATGTTGGACTTAATGTTGTCATTGATTTCAAATGGGATATAGTTGGAATGAATGTTTTCATATATGTCTATAAGAAACTTGGGATATAGTTAAACCGAATGTTGTCATTGATGTCGAATGGGAGATTGTTGGACTGAGTGTTGTCATAGATGTATATAAGAAGCTCGGGAGATAGTTAGATTGAATGTTGTCATTGATTTCAAATCGATTATTGTTGGATTGAATGTTGTCATAGATGTCTATAATAATCCTTAAATCTAGTTTGAAGAAGTATATAGAACAAGGCTATACAAAAACAACCCTAAAGCCATTTTGAAGACGTATATAGAATAAGGCTATATAGAACTACATTTGAATCCAGTTTGAAGAAGTATATATGACAAGTATGTACAACATTAGCGCAATGACAAGACATCAACAATAGTTGACAACAGAAGTGCACAATTGGTATACAAGTCGAAGTATATGCAAATAGTCAGAGTGTGCAAACAATCGATATCTCGAAGCAAGTGATGCATCAAAGTGTGTATGTCAAAGTGCACTTGTCGAAGTGCATAGTACAATTGACAAGCTAACGAAGTGTTGAAGAAAGGTGGTATGCAAGCCCCTTGTTGTGGTACAAATATTTATTCTTCAGATATTTGTTGTGGTCAATTGATTAAATTAAGAAAATAAAATAAACATGTCAACCCTTATATGTGTTGAATATAGTCTTCATTCATGTCAAAGGAGTTCAGTAATGACAAAGGAATAAAAAAAGAATGTTGATTAAATTGACATTGTTGTCAACATAAGATCATAAGGCAAGATTGATCAGATAGTCCAAATAGATTTACAGAGTCCAAAATACCACATTTGGCCAAACAGAGCCGAAATCACTATAACGCTAAGTTTCTATGAAGTGAATATTTGGACGGCCTAGATCAAAAGAGAGAGAAAGATAAATGGTCTAGAATATTTTCCGCAATGTCAAGGTGCAAGCATGTTAAAACTGTGGGAAGACTATTATAGAAGAGATTTGCGGAAGTCATGTTTGAGATTTTATTAAAAGTAGACCCGCCATCCACTATCCGCAATTACGGAAGAATTTTTGCGGAAGACGAATTGCGGAAGCAGTTCCAAGAAAAGTAGAAAAGAAGACTCGCAATCCGCAATTGCGGAAGACGAATTGCAGAAGCAGTTTTGAAATTTTTTGAAAAGCAGACCCACAATCTGCAAGCTGCAATGGCAGAAGGAAGGAGTTCTCACAGATTGCGTAAAGGGCGATTGCAGAAAGATCATTGTGGGAGGTTAATTGTGGAAGGTTAATTTAGGAAAGTTAGTTGTGGAAAGGAGCATCGTGGACACCACTTTGTGGAAATAAAATTGCGCAAAGTGCATTGTGGAAGGATTTCTGTTGCAGAAAGGTCGTTGCAGAAATAAAATTGTGGAAGGATTTCTGTTGCGGAAAGGCCGTTACAGAAAATCAATTGTGGAAGTTCGAGTCTGATAAATATAAATAGAGAAGTGATTTTTAGTTAATGGACGTGTTTAAAAAGACATCATCTGTTGTGAAAAATCATGATGAAGTTCTGTGATGGTTCAATTGAAAAGACACAAGTTTCCAAAATTGAAGAGAAGGTGTGTGTTAAAGGTATTTATAGACATAAGTTTGAGAGGAAAAAAGCATCTCTATAGTATAGATCTATGTAGCAACAAAAAACAGATACCAAGGAAGTAATGAGAAACCGGTGACAGGATTGAAGACATAAGAAGGTCTGGAAGCTTGATAAAACATACTAGGGTGGTAGGGTGGTGCTAGGGAAGGCTACAAGTCTACAAGGGGGTTGTATCCTACTTCTAGTGGTAGCTGGTAAATAGGGTGTCGTAGCATCCTTTCAGTAGAGGCTGATAAAAACAGGGGGTCGTAGGCTCCTTCCAGTAGTAGCTGGTAAATAGGGTGTCATAGCATCCTTTCAGTAGCAGCTGATAAAACCAGAGGGTTGTAGCCTCCTTCCAGTAGTTGTTAGTAAATAGGGTGTTAAAACATCCTTGGCTATAGTAACAGGAAGAAACTATTTGTAAATATCATTTTGTAGTAATAGGGAGTATTGGTGGTTTACCCAATTGGGATTCCACAATAAATTTATGTTCTGTGTATCTTGTTGATTATGTGTGTTAATGAATAAGTTAAAGTGGTTTTAATTTTTAATATTTATCAATACCGATTCACCCGCCCTCTCACTATTGTCCAATATTCCAACAATATGGACATTAGAAGTAATATAAATAGACAAGGACTAATGCAATTTGGTGTGTGGTGTGGAATGTGAGTATGGATAATCCAAAATTTTAATTTCTAGGGTTGATCAAAGGAGAGGGAAAGAAAATGTAGATTTAGTATACAATCATGTCGTAAGGAGTAGTTGGATAAGTCATAGCTCCGAAAAATGAAAGACCATAACAGATTTGGGCAAGTGCATAACTATCTCAACAAGGAAAACTTGTAAGACAGTGAGTGCAAAGATCTGTAAGAGGCAATAAAGTAATATGAGATTGCTAAGAAGAAATTGATGAAGTTAGAGTAGTTTGTTTTTCTGAAGAATATTTTCTAATGAAGATGTCCAAGTAGTTTCCAAACACATCAAATAATGAGTATCATTTGAAGAAACACAAATTAAACCAAGTAGTAAAATGAAGGATTAAAGGGTATGGTCTAATCATGCAGTGAGAAGAAGCAGATGCCGAATTCCTAAAGCATATTAGAAGGAACTATAAAATGAATTTGTACATCAATTTTAACTGGTGTTACATAGTAGAAGTTGATATCTTCATTGGACAAGTTGGGTCTTTTCGTGAGGATTGGATTCCTCATGACAAGTTGGATTATGTTAGAAAGTTGGGTCTTGCATGAGGGTTGGATCCATAACCTCTAACTTGGTGCTAGAAACCCGAATATTGGTGTCTTCTAAAACAGATGTGTTAATGGTATATCAAAGATTCAAAATGATTCTCGGTGTCTTTTTCTTGTGATGTTCATTATTTACTTAGATCAATATTTATTATACATAATAACTAAGATGTGCAAAATAATAGAAAAAATATAAATATATATGTGATACATTCATTCAACCCCCCTCTCAGTGTACTTGATGTGTTCAACAATTGGTACCAGAGAGGGTCCTTCACACAAGTCTAATTAACTTGAAGGATATCCTTGAGAACAAAAATGGGTAGGAAACCAATGTCGACTAAAACCAAATATTTTTTCTTCGACAAGACATACTACTCTTCTTGGAGAAAAAGAATGAAAGGATACTTGAAAGAAAAAGGACAAGGTGTCTGTGAAACAATTGCATGATACAAATATACCACTGTAAGAAGCAAATTAAAAAATTTAGAAAAAATGGAAGCCAAGAAAAATGACTCAATATCAATGCAAGTTATCCTCAACAGCTTATCATATCAAGTCAAGGAAAAAATAGGAGAGTACATATCAACTCAAGAATTATGGCTCAAACTAGAGAATCTTTGTCATGATGAAGTGAACAATTTAGAATGTAATTTGTGTAAAACCATATGCGGGACTCAAAATCAGTAGAAGAAAAACTCTATCATGAAATTAATGAAGGTATGTACCCTACTAGGCATCCAGGTTGTATTCATTCAGGTAGTGAGGATGACTACTCTATTACTGATGAAGAAAAAGATATAATGAAACTTAAGATATATTTTTTTGGTAGTAACAAATGAGTTCAAAGGTTCAAATATGAGTCATATGTTGAAGTATCAATGTATGAATTGGATTATGTTAGAAAGTTGGGTCTTGCATGAGGGTTGGATCCATCACCTCTAACTTGGTGCTAGAAACCCGAATATTGGTGTCTTCTAAAACAGATGTGTTAATGGTATATCAAAGATTCAAAATGATTCTCGGTGTCTTTTTCTTGTGATGTTCATTATTTACTTAGATCAATATTTATTATACATAATAACTAAGATGTGCAAAATAATAGAAAAATATAAATATATATGTGATACATTCATTCAACCCCCCTCTCAGTGTACTTGATGTGTTCAACAATTGGTACCAGAGAGGGTCCTTCACACAAGTCTAATTAACTTGAAGGATATCCTTGAGAATAAAAATGGGCAGGAAACCAATGTCGACTAAAACCAAATATTTTTTCTTCGACAAGACATACTACTCTTCTTGGAGAAAAAGAATGAAAGGATACTTGAAAGAAAAAGGACAAGGTGTCTGTGAAACAATTGCATGATACAAATCTACCACTGTAAGAAGCAAATTAAAAAATTTAGAAAAAATGGAAGCCAAGAAAAATGACTCAATATCAATGCAAGTTATCCTCAACAGCTTATCATATCAAGTCAAGGAAAAAATAGGAGAGTACATATCAACTCAAGAATTATGGCTCAAATTAGAGAATCTTTGTCATGATGAAGTGAACAATTTAGAATGTAATTTGTGTAAAACCATATGCGGGACTCAAAATCAGTAGAAGAAAAAATCTATCATGAAATTAATGAAGGTATGTACCCTACTAGGCATCCAGGTTGTATTCATTCAGGTAGTGAGGATGACTACTCTATTACTGATGAAGAAAAAGATATAATGAAACTTAAGATATATTTTTTTGGTAGTAACAAATGAGTTCAAAGGTTCAAATATGAGTCATATGTTGAAGTATCAATGTATGAAAAATTATTTAGAGGATATTGATTTTCTTGTAATGAATATGGACATGTATGAATTATGGTAGAAAAAGGTTCAACAATATAATTAAGTTCCTAAGGTGTAGGAATTATGGACACATTGCAAAATATTGTCATACCATAAGATGGCATGTATGTAATGGTTTTGGACACAAAGCACAAAATTGTCGAAGCTTAGCAGGACATTCAATGAATACCATTCCATATACTACAGGAAAGAAAAATGACAATTCATGGATGATAAGTAGTGATACTATGCAACATCAAAAGATACACCCATATAAGTTTGTATGCTATAAAATGTGGATAAAAAAATCCAATGGTGTGTATTGTCGAAGAAGCTGAATGTAGTAATAAGGAATAAAAATATTGTTACGCTTCATGCTAAATCCCTAGAATTTTATATGAATATCCTTGAGTTAAAAAAAATATTATATACAATGCATGAATTTAAGGAAAAAGTACACTAAATCTTGAATATTAAGGGAGAATCAAAATTAGAATACAATCATGGATTGTTGGCATTTATCCCTTCGACCCAGGTTCAAACCTTCTTTGTATGACAATAAATCCCAAGATATCGGCTCGACAGAGTAAGGATCAATTGGCAGCACCTACGACGTAGATGCAGTCTCACTCAAGATATCTTTTATGGGTAACTTCCAGAACCAGGTTTCTGTAGTTGGGTGGGGACTTATCCTCTCACAGAACCTTACCAACTCACTTAACCCAAGATGGCAGGTAAATTATTTATACTTGTTATGCAATGTTGACACGAATCCGTCGACAGGGGTTCACGCTCTGTTGACATTGTTAACTCAGTGATCTCCCTAAGCACTGGCCCAGATAGGTTTTACCCTGCTCAGCAACACCTACAAAGTAGATGAAGTCTCATCCGAGATGTTCGAGGGAGAACGATTGGAACCATGTTTCCATAGTAATAAGGAGGGTTTGTGCATATACTGTCTAACTACTGCAACATTACTTCAGATATCCAGACAAGGGTTTTCTATCAAGAATTCATATCATAAACCATCAGAATGCATCAACATATTTATATCGCGAGAATGCAATTACTCATAAACAGATCAATCAGCATAACATGATGCAAAACACAGAAGCATCACATCATTTAGAAACAACAGACATACAACGAAATTGATTCACTCAAAATGAATCATTCAACACAGGAAAATAAGAAAGACATAAAACACAGTATTTCTATCAACATCTATCATGTCATATTCCTTTGCATCAAAACAGGTTTTTAGAAAACATCTTCACAATTGGGACAAAATAGAGATCAGTATTCCGCAGAGCACAATTCAACATTCATCTCTTGGTTCACTAAGCATGTCCAGCATAAGATATGAGACATCATAGCATAATAATATTTCAACATTACATTCCTATCTCTGTTTATAGGCCTACGCCTTTTACAAAATGGCCCACTTTGATCAACTTCCTAACTAATTTGGACCAAAACTAAAAAAATATGACAAAGTAATACAAAAGTATGACCAAGACGACTCTTTGTCGACTTTCCCATATTGCGCACCATCCTTGGTATTGCACATAATCTTCGATCTTGTGCATCACCCTTGGTGTTGTGCATCTTATCTTCCTAAAAAAATCCTGCCAACAGGCCCCCAACATAATCTTGTGAATCTCCCTTGAGCCACGTCAACTGGGAATAGTGTAGTCACTTATTTTGACCTAGAAGACCTCATATTTCTATTTGACTTCTTCTACTTGGTCCTTGATCTTGTCACTGATATCCATGGATTCTGCGACATCCTGTTCAAGTGGATGTTCGACAATATTCGTGGTCACCTCTCTTCGACTGTCTTGAACTACTTGAAGTGCAGCTATTGCTTTCAATTATAGTTGCTCGCCAATATCTTGAAATACTCAAGTTGAGTTATGCGACACTATTGACACTCCCATGCCTTTGTGACTTGCAAAATTGGGGGCATCACTTTGAGTGATGTCCGCAGTGCAGCCAATTGTGCTTCTGCTTCCTACAGTTGTGTATTTAGTTGTTTTAATTGTTCATCCTAGACCACGCTTCCCCAAAAATCTATGATGACATCTGTAATCAAATTGGCCTCTTTCTCATTCTCCTCAAGCCGCATCGCAGTGTTTTCAATGGCTCCCTTGTGCTCAACAACTTTCTCTAGAGGTGTGCATGGGTTTACTAGTGCCTGCAAATCTTCAAGGGTGCATTTGAAGCCTGCAATGACTTGTTCTAGCTTCTATGCTTTGTCTTCGACATCCATGTCCTCCGCTATTTCTGGGACTTTCGAACATGCAAAATAAACAACCTTCTCCAACCGTGCTTTTTCATCCCACAACTGTGCCTTCTTGATATCTAGCATGTCCTTCTCCTTCTTCAAGTTCTCAATCTCTTTATTCATTGCCTCCTCTTGCTCCTACAATTTTAATAGGTGATCATCGATAATCTGATCACAGTTGACCAGCTCCTGAGTTGCAAAATTCTATAGCCACACCAAGGTGTGCGTTCATAACTCGTACACATCCAGTGCGATTGTTTCAAACTATTGTAGTGAGGCATCAACATCATCACTCTGGGTTTCTAATTCTCATGGAGGAATCGACACGATCCTGACTTGCTTCCTGTACTGATATCTCCCATATGCTGCAACAAATTGGCTTTAGGAATTCTTTCCAATATGGCATTAATCAATTATGTTAGTTGTAACTTTACCTCTTGGAATCCCTGAGTCGACTGCTACCTCAGTTGATTCTCACTTACATTTGTCACCACTGTGATTGTCACAATGATTCGGTTCACTTGTTCATCTGCCATTGGCGCTGTGCCACTGGCCTCTCCTTGTTCTTTTCTTCTCTTTATCCTTGTCTCCTCGTATTTCTACTCCGCTTCTGAATCTGTAGGAGTCCTTGACGATGCCTCTCATGATTCTTAATCACTTTTGTGTAGCGACACTTGATCCACTAGAGCATCAACTGGAGGACCCAACTCTATATCTGATACTTCCTCTGCACTAATCGGCTGCCTCCATGCCGCAGGCCACTCATCCACTACTACATCCATATCCGCATCAGTTAGCTTATATTGCGTAGCTAATCACTATTTCTTTGGGTCCCTTCTCGCTTGCACATGTATTGCATCCGGGTCTATGGTGAATCTTATGACCCATCTATATTTTTCCATTATTTCCTCAGATAAGAGCGTAATCCTGGTAGATGCGACCTACAACGCATCCTAATACATACAAAATTGTATTGCACAATCTTGCAATCGGTCAACCTGGTTGAGATGCCACAAGTTTTGATACTTGACACCCTTGTAGACTTGGGTGACTGCGACATCCATGCCTTGATAATCCTCGGGCTCCATCCATGCGATTAAGGCGATTAAAATTAACAACCAACTGTAAGTAAATGGTCTCTTCCCCTACTGGACCAGCATTGCGTCTTCAGTCAACTAGTTGAGTAGAAATAAATACTAGCTCATATATGTATGCCCTCGATGTACATCTCACCACATGCTATTACCCACAAAGTACATTGGTTTGTTCGATTATTTCGCACCACCTTGACGTCCAAAATATTTGTTGCAACCCAATAATCCTTATCATTGATTGTATCCGCGACGTATGCACGTTTGTCGTGATCAAATCCATGTTTATTCTTTAGCTTGGAAGCCAATATCTTGTCGTAATATTTACCGCAGAAGTACTGCGACGGATCAAGCCCCTGCATGGAAAACCCCGTAATATGCGATATCAATTCAATAGTGACTGGCACTGACCTGTCTAACCACATTACCAACAACTGTTTGGCACACAAGTTGGATTCCACCAACCTACCAAAATGAGGCATATGGATGAGGCCTAAACTCCCCGACTTTTGCAATCCCAATGCCCTATTGTGGGATGCGCACCATTGGATTTCTCTCAAGCTCAGTATTTTCCTTAAATGGATCTGTTGTGCACTCAGTATACACCAGCAAATCATGGTATTCGTATTTCATCCTTGTTAAGAATGACACAATGTTGAAAGTGCACTTCATCCCCATCAGCAATGTCAACATATTTATTAGACACCTCTGGTTCTTCATCAACTTCCGCTGCTTGGCACTGGGATTGCATGGTGGAAAAAAACCTAGGATGTTCATAGCAGTCACCCCAGTCCTCATTGTGGAGCCCTCCACTCCGGCTTCTTCTTTTGTTCTGGTCGAAGTTCTCGTGGTCCTCTTCTTTTGTGTAGGTAACTTGGGCCGATTGGACCCCCTCTTATTTCGCGTAAATGGTGACGATCCCACTGACATGCTGGACACCTCCTCCTTAATTAGCATGCCACTTCCTAGAAAACCTTTGATACTCCCACTTTAAATATTTTTTAGCATTGTGGCACTCTGCATAGCTTACAATTGCTCAACAATGCTCTACGATGACTCACTGCACTCTGTAATTGACTCTTCTCTTCAACCTCACTTAACTCTGCAACTCAATAATTGCAATGGTGACTCCAAGCCTCACCCTGCCAATTATTATAGTGTGGTATCGGTTGTGCGAAATATTTTCTACTCATCATGACCAAATCCTCCATTCATCACCCAAACCCGTTGCTGATCCTCCCAATCTAATGGTCGGATCAGCCATTAATGCACTTCTCATCCAACATTGTCATTGGTTAACTGGTGTAACTGCTGCATTAACTAACTGATTTGACTCTTTCACATCCTTATCGATGTCACCACATTTCCTCCTAACTGCAACCTTGACACTTCTGCTTGCGCTGCCACTTTCTTCCTATTAGCACCATATTTGAAATAATTTTGGATTACTGATGGCTTTGGGAAATGACCCTATTTTAAAATACCACGAAGGTTGCCTTCAGGTTATCCGGGGCACATGAAGCATTCATGGTGGACCGTTAGATGCTGAAGGTGTTTGAATCCACTGTGATGGACCATTTTACCTTTGGAGTAAGCAGTGGCGAAAATAAGGTAAATAAACTCATGAATTGACGGTTCAGATCTGGGGGGGGGTGAAAATCAACGGCAGACAGAGATTCCACGGAGCGGAGATGCAAGGAAGAATGCAGTCTTGGGATTTGCGGAATGTGTTAAATGGGAGCAGTATTGGAGAGATGAGATTGATCCAACGCTAGATCAATGGATCTAAAGCTTTCCACGCGGTGAATGTGCTTGACCAAAGAAAATTTTCTAAATTGTGGAATTTGTTAAAAGGAGAAATGATCGGATGATTGAGATAAAGGCAGAGATAAATCTGTGGTCATGGTCAATTCTGCGATCTGAACTAGCATGGATGGGGTTAGGATTTCCATGTGCAAAAATTTGTAGGGTCCGCAAGGTTCGACAGTTGCGAAGAGAGATCAATCTCGATCAATGGATAGGAGACATTCCATGATCATAAGTTTCTCACTTGATCAAAGGAAAAAGGATCGGTAGAATGTTAAAGTTCTCAGGGATAAATGATTCCGATGAAGGTAGTTTGGAGATTGACAGTCTATGTTGATTTCCCTAAATCAAGCTGCACATATTGCTAGTGTTGAAACTTCGATATGGAGACCTTGCATATCAAAGGCTTAGATTGCAAAGAAAAAGGATCTATGGCACAGGTTGTATGGATGCACACGAGAATTACGCAGTATAGAAAACTATAAAAGTGTCTACGTGGAGTTGAAAGGGGTTTTGTCTTTTCCAAAGCTTTGAGATTGATGAACATCCTGATTGTGTACAGAGTGGCAGCACAAACAGATCAGAGAACTGTGCTAAGTGAGAAGTTAGGCTCCCTAATACTTCCTCATTACTGTTGAAAATGGATAAAATAGAAGAGATAGAGGTATTATAGGTGGGGGACACTGATGGATTAGGGGTTACTGGTCGAAAGGATGAGAAAGTTTCATAGATGAAAATGTTGAGATCTTTGATACTATTCTATTGAGAGAGAAAATTGAAAAAGCTAGAAATAAACTGGAAGCCCTTAAGGACCAAGGTAGAGATACCTGTGGTGTTTTTAGATCCTTTTTCCATTTTTTCTCTGTAAACTAGACCCCCCATTTCCCCGAGTTCATTGAATGGTGTGCAAACATTTTTTCTGCCACTGAAGGAGTCATCATGAATAAGTCCAAGTCCAAAATCCTTTTCCCTATTCAATCTCCAGACATTTGTAAAGCCCTCTGTGTCCTCGATGAATTTACCCACACATACCAAGAATACAAGGAAGAGAATATTATATAGTTCTTTCGAGAGTCCATAGCCGAAAAAATGAAAGCTTTCCTGAAGTCTTGTTCAAAACCTGATGTTGAAGTTATCAGTTTGTCTTACCCCATTGACCTGAGTCTGTTTAATGAAGAAACCCAGTGGTGCATAACCTTAGCTAGTCAGTTTCTAGGTTTAGATACCAATGGCTATATCACAGATCCATTGTTGACCCTACTATTTGTCTTGAGTACCTGTCTTATCGATCCTGAACTGCCGGGACAATCCTTTCAGTCATGTTGTCTTAAGTTTGATGAGTTTATTGCTGAAAACATTCGTTCTCAGTTAGCTAACTTGCACAATGCCAGAGTGCTCAGATTTCAGTCTTTTTTATTGAGAATGTTCTTGTCTTACAATGAAGATAATTCACAGGCACCTGGGTTAGTGATCACTGATGACATGACCAAGAATTACTATGAATTCATGAAATATTTGATGGCAGAGATATATGACATCTTGTTTCAAGAAATATTTCCTAGAGTGTTGCCGGAGATGAGGGAAATATTGCAGCTATCTCCTCGTAAGAGGATAGGAGAATGGTTCCTGACATAATTTGAAACAATTATAAGACTATATGGTTTTGTGCATCAACCATATGTCCTCCTAGACTTTTTACAGTCAGTATTTTTCACTTGGAATAGATTAGACAAAGGATTACTATTGAAGAAGAACATATTCTGAGTTTTAGGAAGAGTTCAGGTATTAATTTTCTCTGGGGGATAGGACCATACAGTGTCAAAACCAGAACTGCCTTGCCATTGGTTGATAGCCTGCTCAAAATCATGGGATTCTCATTGGGATAGGCCATAAATTATGACCCACACCAGATAATTTCCAAAAGGAGATAGGCTAATAAGAATAAGTCTTTCAAGCACACAGAAATAGCTGGACTTAGTGAAGCAACAAATTCAGAAGATTATCCTAACTATGCTACAAAGGATATCTGCATGGAACAAGACTCTACCTCATCCCTGTTTGGAAACAATTCTTCCCAAATGAACCTGTCTAACATAATTGTAATGGTGGGAAATGTCTCAGCATTGGTAAGTTTTTCAGAGAATACCAAGAAGAGAGAGCACGCAGAGCCCATGGATACTAATGAAATAGATACTGCTAGCACCCCCAAAAGGCAGAAGGTGGAACAAAAACAACAGATATTGTAGGTGAAGAAAGGAAACATGAGAGGGAAGATAGATAAGAGAAATGGAAAGGGAAAACAAAAGAAAGAATATCCCATAACAGCTGGGTTAGAACTTCATCAATATGTATTTGATGGAAAAACTCCAAGCATGTATGCATCTAAAGAATATTGGCTGAATACTTACAGAGAGAAGGCTGGTAAAACTTACGATGAGACGGTAAATCTATATGAGGAAATAAGACAATTACCTAGGCCAGATGTATCATTGAATACTGTCAGGGATCATGCTACAAACACCCTAATTTTGGCCTTGATAATGGGAAATAAAGTGTCAGAGGTTAGGGTGAACCTAGAGAAACTTCCTACTCTGGATATCATACACCTTAACATAGAAACCAGTGATATCCTAAATACCAATTTGCTAAAGGCTACTTTATAGATATCCAAGCTGGAGTCAAGTAAAACAAAAACTCAATACCTCTTGAAGAATGTAAGAGTTGAAAACAAGGCCCTTAAAGTCCAATTTCAAAATTTGCAGGATGAACCGGTGAAGGTGGATGGATAGGAAGATAAGGGAGCATTGGCTCAGAAGTTTCTAGATGAGAAAGGAAAGGAAATTCATGTACTTAAAAAGAAGTTGAAAATTCCTTCTGCCCAGCTCATTCAAACCTCTGAGTTGACCGAGTTCAAGAAAGAAAAGGAGGCTTTAAATACTAAGATGATTGATTGCAAGGCCAAACTTTTGAAGCTCGAGGAGAAAGAGAAACAATGGGAGAAAGAAGCTAAGCTACTAAAAGAAAGTGAAGAATATTTGAAGGTTAAGCTAACATCCAAGGAAAAAGAGCTACAAGAGAAAGGTGAAGTAGTGGAAATTCTAGCCACTATGCCCAATGTGGAAATAGACACCACCTCCTTATCTAATGCTATGTCATAGGTAAAACTAAGGGATGTGGAGCTTACAGGGTTAAAGCTGCAAAATAATAACTTGGAAGACATGGCTTTGAAAAAGGAAGAAGAGAAGAAGAAGTTAACATAAAGATGTCAAGAATTTCTAGATCAAAATGCCAAGTTAAACAAGCAAGTGATTGGCCAAATTTCCCTGCAGGGATGTTGGCATATGATCCAGGATAAAATCATTTCAAAAGACGACAAGTTCACACCTTATTTAGATTCCATTGAAGATTAGGAGGATGCCTTGGAAATAGCCAAGAAAAAGGTTTCAATAGTAAAGGGAGAATTAACAAGATATCAGTGGGGGTAGCTCAGAATGATTTCAATTTTCCAAGCAATTTATTAGAAGAACAAACCAGTAGGTATGGTATCCAAAACAGAGTTGCTATTATTTCTGAATCTAGAAAAGTTGTTAGAAAACACAAGATGCCGGACACTGTGTAAGCCAAGATTGATATTATAGATCACAAATTCAAAGAGGTGATTGAGTTATTTAAACCATTGGTAAGCAGGGGGGTTCCTTTCTTTTGGGAACAAAAAGGACCCTCGTTGACTTAGGAAGAGTATCTGGAGAGATTAGTCCTTCATAGAGCTGACCCATCAAATTTGGGGATATGTAGCACGCCCCGTCAGGCCCCATTGTTTTTGATAAATTGGCTGGAGCATTGGAATTATTAGATGATTTTAAAACCACCTGTGCTATAGTACCTGATTTCTCATACACAAAGAATACGAAGCTCAAAGTACTATCACATGACATGGTTGTTGCAACTTTGCTTGGTCCTAATCTGTGGAAGTCAATTCAATTGTATGGATCAAACACATTAAATTTACAACCTTAAATATATAAAGGAAGGAAACAAGAAGAGTTTTCCTCAAGACATACCTATTCGTAGTCACCTCTCTCAGATTTTGTACAGATGTCGTCAACCGAGATACACAGAAAAATGATTTTTAGCCTATTTTTTCCAACAGTCTACAATTTATTTCTATCTTATGTAAATCATGGTGTATATGCCACATTCGAGTTTGTTAGAAGTTGTTCTTTAGTTTGTAAATAATTTTGATTCTAAGGTCGGTCTAGGAGGTCCAATACATTATAAATTTACCTCCTCACAGAAGGAGAAGGGGTTGGTTGTTTTTGAACTTATGATACTATTGTAATTCCTTTTGAATTAATACAAGTTTTAGAGCTATATGCTAGATATATGCATTTACAGGAATTCTTATGTGTCTCTCAATTACAGTCTGTAACTTTTTTTCCTTTCATGTGCATGTTTTTCCTGTTGTATTTTACATTTTGTTGTTCTTCATATCGTGGAATTAGTGTATGATGGATGGGAATTGATAATCATATGCTCCTACCATTGTCTCTGGTATTCACCAAATATTTCTCCCAAATATAGAGTGGAATTCATCCCTGTGGTGCTTTATGCTAGTGGATTGTCATATTTCTGCTTATACCACTAGACCCCAAATATAACGACTGTGATCGAGGCACTACCTCACTCATGTGATAATTCTCCTGTGCATATCACCATGTATCCTTGATATTTTTGACCCCATATCCCAATGTATCTCTGTTTCATTGCCAACCACCGATATTTGATATTCTTTTGATGTTCATTTTGTGACCATATATCTGGCCTTGTTATACATCTGTGAGAGATCCCTCTATGGAATTGGAGAATCCAACTCCCTTTTCTAAAGTGGTTCTATTGTTACTTGGGAACGAGCCTTCACAAAATTAGGTAAATTTACAGTGCTAACAAATTGGCGCTGTTGTTGGGGAGGAAAGTGCATATCAGCCCCAGGAGGAACGACAAGGATTGCAAAGTTTCAAGAAAGAGATTTCTGCGGGCAAACATAAGTTTCTACATTCACAATAAGGTTGTACATTTCCCTGGCGAATCCATGTTCATTTTGAGCAGTATTACATCAGACATCCTGGCTTTCAATAGAACACATGCGAGAGGTAATCCTAATACTGAAACTTTGCAAAGTGTGGAAAATCCAGAAAGAACACTTAGAAATAGAAATAAAGAAAAAATGAACATTCTTCAGTTTGATACGTCATCATCTCAATATTTACATAACATACCAGAGTCTAAATGGGAAACTAGTGTTGAAAAAGTACTATCAAAATCAAAATTTGAGTATGAACTAAAGAAAGTTGAGACTAACCCTATTAGAATGGAATCATATCTTCTTGACGCTTTGTAGTTAAACCTTGAGACCTCAGCAAAATCTAAGAAAAATGCCCCTATTCTTCAGAACTTTCAGTTTCCCAGCTCTCGACCTGTTCTGAATCCTCCAGCTATTCATCCTGCACCACTTGCTCCCAACCCACTTGTACCAATGGCTGCAGCTAGGTTTGCTCCATTGGCTTTACCTGTAGCACTGCATGACCTTCCTTTGAACTATGCCCAAATAATTGCACTCTATGATGGAGAAGGGAATGTTTTTGCAAGGTACCATGTAGGGAAGTTTAATGATGTTATAGATATGGAGGAAGTGGATCATGAAGATGTCAAGATGAGGCTGTTTGCACAAAGTTTGTCTGGGGAAGCCAAGAAACGGTATAAATATTTACTTGCTAGGTCTATCCCAAAATTTGCAGGCTTTCAAACGATATTTTTGGAAAGATGGGATGATAAACAGAGTCCATTACAAGTCCTATCCCAATACAATAACCTCAAGAAGGGAGGTTTTGAGTCAGTCCATGATTTTTCTAGTAGGTTCATGAGAGTCTATAATTCAATACCTAATGATATCAAGCCTTCACCTGGTGATGCTAAACTTCATTATCCCGAGGTCTTTGATAATGATTTTGCTTTGTTTTTAAGAGAAAGAAAATCAATTACTCTTCTTGCTATGTTTACAGATGCATTAGAAGTAGAAGCCAATATGATGGCATGTGGGAAGATAAAAAAAAGGGCAGATGTGGATAGGAGGAAAGGTAGAGAAGAACTTCCCTCCACCTCTGTTGTTTCTTCACCTAATGATGTAAAGTTTGAAATGATGTTGAAAGCCATGGAAACATTAATGGGCAGGTTGAATGTGGAGGCTAGGCCAACAAATTGAGAACAGAATGAACACTAGATCAGAAACCCCAATTTTACAAGGGCCATTCCTCCCCCACCCCCATAGAATAGACAAAGAGACATGAGAAATCCAAGGACCAAGAAGATCAACCAATAAGACCACCATTCCCTGAAAATTATGTGGATGATAATGATGGTGCAGAGTCTATTGAAGACCATATTCATAATTTTGGTGATTTAGATTCTGAAATCTATTTGACCGAAGAGGAACATAACATGTTTGCACCAGAAGATGATAATAATTTGGAGGGGGAGTTGGAACAATATCATAAGGGGTATATGCATGCTATAGATGATGTTATAAAGATTAAATTGAGGGGTAGAGATGTTGTTATAAATAAAGGAAGTCTAAATCCAAATCAGCCTTCTAGCAGTTAGGTATATACATAAAAGAGAAATGAAAAACTAAAAGAACCTGTTGTTCCCAAGGAAGTTGAATATCTAACTTAGAAAATAAAAGAACCAAAACAAACAACACCTATGGATGTAGATAAAATTTCTTCCATGTTTAATATACAAAGTGAACTTGCTAAGCTGAAGATTTCAATTCCTTTTCATGAGTTACTCAGAAATCAGGAATACAGGAACACAATAACAAAAATGATCAGTAATCAGGGAGAAACTCACCCAGATATATTGGAACTGACAGATGACAACCCTACTATTATCTTGGTGTCTAATATTTATAGTGTGGATAGTGAAGATGAAGAAGTACCACCTTTTTATATGAGTTTAAATGTGCATGACATGGTATTGCATAATGCTATTCTAGATTCATGTGCTTCACATAATCTAATGCCTAAGGGAGTAGTAGAAAGTTTGGGGTTGGAGATTACAAGGACTTATAAAGATTTGTATTCTTTTGATTCTAAAATGGTTAAATGTCTGGGTTTGATAAAGGACATGGTCATGTCTTTGAATAAGTTTCCATCTAAAACTATGGTCATGGATGTTGTTGTGGCTGATATCCCTCCCAAATTCGGTATTTTGTTGTCAATATATTGGACCTCAAATTTAAAGGGAAGTTTGCAAATGGATATGTCTTATGCTACAATTCCTGTTCAAAATGAAAATAAGAGCCTGTACAGTGAAAAAAGATCACCTTATGTTGTAAGTAGCCAAGATCAACTAGAAATTCATCATGTTTACGCTATCGATACGGAATTGGGGTCATCTATTTTTTTCAATGATGTGTCTCCTTGTGATTCAAAGGTTGTTGTGCCAAATAAATGTAAAAAGGATAAAAAGGGAATAAGTGAACATGAAGCTTTGGAGAGGAACTAGAAGGAAGAAGGAGTGTGGAAGATGTATTTTGATGGATCTGTGGCCAATGTGGGTGCTGGAGCAGGTGTATATATATTCTCTCCCATCAGAGATTTTAAAGCTTATTCTTACAATCTGGTTTTTGAATGTACTAACAATGTAGCAAAATATGAGGCCTTGTTACTGGGTTTGCATGCTTTGAAGGATTTGGGAGCTAAAAGAGTCCAAATTTTTGGAGATTCAGAGCTTGTGATAAATCAGGTAAATGACAACTATCAGAATAAGCATCCCAGAATGAGAGCTTACAGGAATGAAGTATGGGATATGTTTGGGAATTATTTCAATAAACACAGTGTTCAAGTGATCCCTAGATATGAGAATACAATGGCAGATTCATTGGCAACTACTGCTGGAAAGTTTGAAACCCCTACGGCAGGTAAAATAAAATACAAGGTTGAAATTATGAGCAGACCTTCCATACCAGACAATACAAAATATTGGCAGGTTTTTTAAGATGACATGCAAATTAAAAGGTTTTTAGAACTATCTGGTGGATTTGTGAATACCCGCATAGACGATGAAGGTGTTGACTCTAAGAATATCCTAGATGTTGATGGAGACGAAGAAGGGATTGTTGAAATAGAAAATTTGAAAATTTCATTAGGGGGGTAGGATATAGTCCAATTGAAGAGTAATCACATCCCCAGAGGTCTGATTCCCTTAAAGAAACTTTTTGACCAAAACGATGTCGCCAGAGATCCTAAGGTCAAACCTGCTGAAGATGCTGTTGAAGATAAGAATATTGGTACCGAGGATAATCCCAAAATTGTAAGGTTATCCAAGAAATTTCCTGCTAAAGAAAAAGATGAATATGTGAACTTGATGAAGAAATACACTGATGTATTTGCATGGGGTTACGATGGCCTCAAAGAGTATGACACTTCTATCATGCATCATACTATTCCAATAAATCCTGGAGAAAAAACCATTTAAGTAGAAGCTCATAATAATTAACCCAATGCTGTTGCCTATTGTTAAGAAGGAGATCAAAAAATTGTTTGATGCAAAAAAAATTGTAACTCTGAGATTTTTGAAATGGATTGCTAATTTGGTGCTCATTAGGAAGAAAAATGGAGAAATAAGATTGTGTGTGGATTTCAGGAATTTAAATAGAGTCTCCTTGAAGGACAATTACCCTTTACCGAAGATGGACCAGATCTTGCAGAAAGTGGTAGGTTCAGAAAGAATTTCTACTATAGATGGGTTTTCAGGTTACAATCAGATAAAGGTACTACCTGAAGATCAGGAGAAAACTGCTTTCACCACACCATGAGGCACCTTCATGTATGTAAATATGCCTTTTGGGTTGATGAACGCAGGAGCCACTTTCCAACGTGCTATGGATATTACTTTTGCAGATGAAAGAGACAAGTTTGTGGTAATTTACATGGATGATATTACTGTATATTCTAGGTCTGATAAGGAGCATATCAGATATTTGGAAAGGGTTTTAGGCTTAAATGTAGAAAGTATGGCATTTCATTAAATCCAAGGAAGTCAAATTTTGCTCTAGAAGAGGGAAAAGTTTTGGGGCACATTATCTCCAAAGAACACATTATCTCCAAAGAAGGTATAAGGATTGATCCAGAAAGGGTGAGTGCCATTTTGAAGGTAGAAGAGCCAAGAAAGGAAGTACAGTCTTTCATTGGACAAGTAAATTTTTTGAGGAGATTCATTCCCAACTTTGATGAGATCCCAATGAACATCATCAATATGCTGAGGAAAGATCATGAAATAAAGTGGACAATGGAATCTAAGAAATATTTTAATGATATAAAACAAGCCATTTCAGAAGCTCCTGTGCTTGCGAGTCCAGATTTTAATAAATATTTTTTAGTATTCTCATATGGTTCAGAGCATACTGTGGGAGTTGTTTTGCTATAGAAGAACAAACAAGGTGAGGAATACCCTATAGCCTTTTTCAGTAAGATATTAAGAGATGGAGAACTAAAATATGATATAATGGAAAAACAAGAGTATGCTTTGGTTAAGGCCTTAAAGGATTTCAAGGTTTACATTCTCCATTCACATATAATTTCCTACGTTCCTAGCAGTGTGGTGAAGAATATACTTACACAGCCATATCCGGAAGGGAGAAGAGCTAAATGGATTACAATACTTCTGGAATATGACATATAAATCAAACCCACAAATTTGATTAAAGGATAGGGATTGGCTAAAATGATGACCGATTCTCATTGTGATTCTTTGCAGCTAATTTTCTGGCTAGTCAATCAAATCAGTTAGATGCAGAAGTGCAGGTGATGCCTGATTTTTCTATCTCTCCTTGGTATGCTGATATTGTTGATGTGTTGCAGAATTTACAACCTCCTGTAGGGTTAAGAAAAACTAGAGCCAGGTCTGTGAAGCTGAAGGCTGCGAAATTCTGTATTATAGATCAACACCTATTTTGGAAGGATCCAAGTGGTATATTGCTGAATTGTCTTCTGGAAAATGAAGCTTAGAAAATAGAAAGGGAATTCCATGAAGGGGACTATGGGGGCATCATTATTGGAAAGTAACTGCAAATAAAATTACGAGAGTAGGATTTTATTGGCCTTCATTGTTTTCAGATGCGCATAAAGAAACCACCAGGTGTCATCAGCGCCAAATTTTTTATGGAAAGAGGAAAGTGGTTTCAATCCCTCTCAACCCCAAATCAGTAGAAGCAACTTTCCAATAATGAGGTTTAGATTTCATTGGGGAGATAAACCATAAATATTCGGGACAACTTAAGTGGATTTTAACAACAACTGATTACTTTACAAAATGGATTGAACCAATTCTCACTAGAAGAGCTACAGAAGCAGTGATAATGGATTTCCTGGAGAATAATATTTTAGCAAGATTTGGTTGTCCCAGAAGAATTGTGACAGATAATGCACCTGCTTTTAAGTCTAAGAAGATGATTAATTTCTGCCATAAGTATCATATAAGTCTAAATCACTCTACTGCCTATTATCCATAGGGTAATGGGCTGGCAGAGTCCTCTAACAAAAGTCTGGTGAGGATTACTAAGAAGCTGTTGGAAGAGAATAAAAGAGCTTGGTACACAAAGCTAAAATATGCTTTATGGGATGACAGAATCAACACAAAGATGGCTATTGGAATGTCACCATTCCAAGTGGTGTACAGAGAAGAAGTGATTTTTCTAGCATATCTGGGAGTACTAGATATGAAATTGTTGCAGGACCAACAGGATGAACCAAATCATCTAAGCAAAAGAGAATAAACCAAATTATTGAACTAAATGAACTGAGGGATAAGGCATATGATAAGGTACAAATACATTACGAGAAGATGAAGAATACCTTTGACAGAAAAATAAAAGAAGACATTTTTCAAGTTGATGACTTAGTGTTAAAATGGGATGCCCCTCATGAAGACAAAGGGAAACATGGTAAATTTGATTGTTTATGGGTAGGTCCATACATCATTGCAGCACATGGGGGAAACAATGCTTTTATTCTACAATATCAAGATGGGTCACAGTATGAGGGAGGCCCAGTGAATGGGAGGTTTCTGAAACATTACTTGGAGTAAGGGGGAAGAATCCCATGTATAGTGTAAATATTTTTACCTTCAATCAGCACATATGGTGAGCCAGAAATATTTGAAGCCCATGGAGAAGGCTCTAAGATTGGGAAGGTAACCATTTTTCAGTTTTACTTTCTTTCAGATAGATAAATAAAATAAAAGACTTGGGTTGTTAATGGATTTGTCTATTGGTATACGGGGTTCTTTGCTACCTCACTGGGAGGATAGCATCCCTAGTGGAGCCAATTGTTAACACCATATTTGAAATAATTTTGGATTACTGACAGCTTTGGGAAATGACCCTATTTGAAAATACCATGAAGGTGCCCTTTAGGTTATCCTGGGCACATGAAGCATTCATGGTGGACCGTGATATGATGAAGGGGTTTGAATCCACGGTGGTGGACCATTTTACCTTTGGAGTAAGCAACGACGAAAATAAGGTAAACAAAGTCATGACTCGATGTTTCAGATCTGGGGGGGGTGAATATCAATGATGGATGGAGATTCCATGGAGTGGAGATGCAAGGCAGAATACGGTCTTGGGATTTGCTGAATGTGTTAAATGGGAGCAGTATTGGAGAGCTGAGATTGATCCAACGCTAGATTAACGGATCTAAAACTTTTCATGCGGTGAACGTGCTCGGCCAAAGAAATTTTTCTAAATCATGGAATGTGTTAAAAGAAGAAACAATCGGATGGATGAGATAAAGGTGGAGATATATCTGCGTTCATGGTCAATTTCATGATCTAAACTAGCACGGATAGGGTCGAGATTTCAATGTGCAAAAAGTTATAGGGTCCACAAGGATCGACGATTGCGAAGAGAGATCAATCTTGATGAATGTATAGGAGACATTTCACGATCAGAAGTTGGTCACTCGATCAAAGGAAAAAGGATCCGCGGAATGTTAAATTTCTTGAGGACAAACAGTTTCGATGAAGGTAGTTTGGATATTGACGATCTATGTTGATTTCCCCAAATCAAGCTACACATAGTGGTAGTGTTGAAACTTCGGTATGGATACCTTGTAGATCAAAGGCTTAGATAGCAAAGAAAAATGATCTACACCATAGGTTGTATGGAGGCACACAAGAATTACGCAATATAGAAAAATATAAAAGTGTCTACGTGGAGTTGAAAGGGGTTTTGTCTTTTCCAAATCTTTGAGATTAACGAATGCCTTGACTACGTACAGAGTGCCAACGTGGATAGATCAAATAATTGTGCTAAGTGACAAGGTAGGCTCCCTAATACTTCCCCAGTACTGTTGAAAATGGATAAAATAGAAGAGATAGAGGTATTAGAGGTGGGGGATACTGATGGATTAAGGGTTACTAATTAGAAGGATGAAGAAAGTTTCATAGATGAAAATGTCGAGATCTTTGATACTATTCTATTCAACGAAACAATTGAAACCACTAGAGTTAAACTGGAAGCCCTTAAGCACCAAGGTAGCAATACCTGTGGTGTTTTTAGATACTTTTTCCATTTTTTCTTTGTAAACCAGACCCCTCATTGCTTGGAGTTCGTTGAATGGTATGCAAACATTTTTTCTGCCACTAAAGGAGTCATCATGAATAAGTCCAAGTCAAAAATCCTTTGCCCTATTCAGGCTCCTGACATTCATAAATCCCTCTGTGTCCTTGACGAATTTACCCACACATCCCAAGAATACAAAGAAGAGAGTATTATACAGTTCTTTCGAGAGTCCACAACCAAAAACAAGGAAGATTTCCTAAAGTGTTGTTCAAAACCTGATGTTAAAGTCATCAGTTTGTCTTACCCCATTGACCTGAGTCTGTTTAATGAAGAAACCCAGTGGTGCATAACCTTAGCCAGTCAGTTTCTAGGTTTAGATACCAATGGATATATCACATAGCCATTGTTGAGCCTATTGTTTGTCTTGAGTACCTGTCCTGTCGAGCCTAAACTATCAGGACAATCCTTTCAGTCCTGTTGTATTAAGTTTGATGAGTTTCTAGCTGAAAAAATTCGTTCTCATTTAGCTAACTTCCACATAGACAGAGTGTTCAGATTTATGTATTTTTTATTGAGAATGTTCCTCTCTTACAATGAAGCTAATTCATAGGCACCTGGGTTAGTTATCACTGATGACATGACCAGGAATTACTGTGAATTCATGAACTCTTTGATGGCAGAGATATATGACATCTTATTTCAAGAAAGATTTCCCAGAGTGTTATCAAAGACGAGGGAAATGATGCATCTATCTCCTCGTAAGAGGATAGGAGATTGGTTCCTGACAGAATCTGAAACAGTTATAAGACTATATGGTTTTGTGCATCAACCATGTGTCCTCCCAGCCTTTTTGACAGTCAGGATTTTTTCCTTGGAATTGATTAGACAAAGGCTTATTGTTGAAGAAGAACATATTCTGAGTTTTAGGAAGAGTTCATGTATTAATTTTCCTTGGGGGATAGGACCATACACTGTAAAAAACAAAAATTCCCTACCACTGGTTGATAGTCTGCTCAACAGCATGGGATTCTCTTTGGGACATGCCATAAATTACGACCCACACTAGATAATCTCCAAAAGGAGACATGATAATAAGAATAATTCTTCCAAGTACACATAAATAGCTAGACTTAGAGAAGCAGCAAATTGGGAATATTATCCTAACTATGCTACAAAGGATATCAACATGGAATAAGACTTTGCCTCATCCCTTCCTAGAAATAATTCTTCCCAAATGAACCTGTCTAATGTAGTTGCAATGGAAGGAAATGTCTCATCGTTGGTAAGTTTATTATAGAATACCAAGAAGAGAGAGCACACAGAACCCATGGATACTGATGAAATAGATCCTGCTAGCACCCCCCCAAAAAAAAGGTGGAACAAAAACAACAAATAGTGCAGGTGAAGAAAGGCAACATGAGAGGGAAGATGGAGAAGAGAAATGAAAAGGGAAAACAAAAGTAAGAAGAGCCCATAATAGTTGGGTTAGAACTTCAGCAATATGTATTTGATGGACAAACTCCAAGCATGTATGCATCTAAAGAAGATTGGTTGAATACTTACAGTGAGAAGGCTAGTAAAACTTACGATGCGACAGTAAATCTATATGAGGAAATTAGACAATTACCCATTCTAGATGTAGCATTGAAGTCTGTCAGGGATCATGCTATAGACACCCTAAGTCTAGCCATGAAAATGGGAAATAAAGTGTCAGAGGTTAGGGTGAACCTAGAGAAAGTTCCTACTCCGGATATCATACACCTTAATAGAGAAACCTGTGATATCCTAAATATTAGATTGCTAAAGGCTACTTTATAGATATCCAGGATGGATTCAAGTAAAACAAAAACTCAAGACCTCTTGAGAAAAGTAAGAGTTGAAAACAAGGCCCTTAAAGTCCAATTTAAAAAGTTGCAGGATGAATCGGTGAAGGTGGATGGAAAGGCATGTTAACACCTCTATGTTGAACAGTTGAGGAAGAGGTATGACTGAGGAAGATAAAAGGATACATAAATTTGTGAGGTTTAATAGTTTTGATTCCATTATTAAATTGCGCACAATGGTTAATTTGGCATTCAATCCGAAGGTGTAAATCAATTGGGATGAAATCTACGGTTTAAAATGGATCCGCTAGGTAAATATGCGCAGGAGATAAGTTATGTGGAGAAGTGGGTGTGGTTAACAAAGCTTAAAGATCAACGATTATGGAATAAAGAAAACAAAATCTACAACGGAGGGATAGTCTGCTGAAATAAAGATGCACACTTGAAAAAAATTAAAAAGGCTAGCGGAATGTGTACAACCAATCTCAATCCAACGGTTTAAGCAAAAAGTGAAAACTCATTGACGGCCATTATTGGTTCCGGAGGGTAAAGTTACGAGATGGTTAAAAGGGAAAGGTGGTAGTGGAATGTAAACCATGTTACACGTGGAAAATTGAAGTGAATTCCGTGGAGAAAATTAGTTTGTGAAAAACTGCTTGATTAGGGCTCCGGAAAGGACCTTCGTATAAAGGTAAAGTTGACTTGGTTTAAAAAATGATTTCATTTGTGTGCCGTGGGAAAAAGGAAAGAGACAATCCGCCATCTTTCCAAAGTCAACTTTTACGTGTTTACAATCACAGGTAAGCCTTAAAACACTTAAAACTGGTTCAAAGAGTTGCTGCCATTGTTCGTTATGGAAAAGGAACAGGGTTTAGGAGTTTTATGTAGGGTTTTGGATGAAAGGGAGGAAATTGTTGTTGATAGGGAAAGAAACGTATGTGACCCTGTTTTATCAGTTGGAAATGTATCAGTCTTGAAGGAGCGGTTGTGGAAGGGTAATTTACAGGGAAATGATGTTCTGAATATCTGTAGTTCTTTTTCATATTATTTTTCTATTGAGCAAACCTTACCATTTCTTGAATTTGTTGAATGGTGCGCAAACAGTTATTCCCCCTCAGAAAGAGTTGTCATGAGTCATACGACGTCCAAAATACTTTGTAAGGTTGATGCAAAATCCGTTCGTGGAATACTGAACCTACTTGATAATTTTCCTGATAATAGTGAGTCTTTGAATGAGTCGGTCTTAGTCGAAATGTATAAAAATTATAAAACCGATTAGATGCCAATTTCTGTCTAGTATTCTGAAAGATGGTCAGTCATTAGAAGGACTTTTTCTGCCATATAATGTTAACATTTTCAAAAAAGAGGTACAAATGGTTATGTCTTTGGTCAGCCAAATTCTAGGTTTAGATGATGATATTCGTATCAGCGAAGTCGTTTTAGGTTTCTTATTGAGAATAAGTTCAACTAAGCCCGAGTCACATTTAATCCATTGTTTCAATCTGGATGAGTATTTGGCTGAAGTTATCCATGTCCAATTTGTTGAATTTCCTAAAGTCAGGTTTTTTAAATATCTGTCATACCTACTGAATATGCTGCCGTGTTCAAATGTGTCAGAATTGCAATTCCTATCCACCATTTTCTCTCTAGATCTTCCAAAATAGATCAATATGTTTGAGTTTGTAATATAATTATGACCTAGATGTATAAGTTGTTGTTTGATGATGTATTACCAAGGGTGTTAGAAGAAATGAAACTCATGCTACAGTCTTCCTTAGAGGACAAAATACGAGACTGGTTCTTATATAAAGATTTTATTGTTTTGAGGGTGTATGGATTCACTGGGAAACCATACAAGCTACCTGTTTTTCTGACTCCAATATTATTTGCACTTGAGTTTATGAGGCAAAGATTGTGTGCAGAAGAAGATCATTTCAGGGCGTTCAAAAAGTCTTCAAATGTTAAGTTTCCTCTTAAAGTTGGTCCGTTTATTTTCAAAAACAAAGGTGCCTTATTGGTTATAGAAAAGTTATTAGAAGTTATGGATTTCCAAAAGGAGCAAAGAATTAATTACGAACCACATCACCTAATTTCTCAGAGAAAGCAGTCAAACAAAAATAAACCATTAGATCATCAAGTTGTTGAAGGTTTAGATAAAATAGCCAATTTGTCTTGTTTTGAAGAAAGTTCAAGAATTTATGAGGGTAGGAGCAATGAGTCGATTACAGCAGTTCAAATGCCTGATAATCCTATAATTTTGAGTAAGAGGAGTCTTTCTGAGACTTAGAGTATGGATGTGGATGAAAACATTTCATATAAAAAGAGCAAAACATACTCTCAGGATCAAGATTCAGAAGAAATAATTTCATATGATTCAAAGAAAATGGTTTTGTTCCTGAAGAAATCTGTACATATACATCAGTATTCCTTTGGAGGAGAAGGTAGTGCAGAGCCCAGTTCATGTTTCAAATCCAGAGCTGATTTAGTGTGAAGTTATGCTGAAAAATGAATGCAGTCATCAAAGGAAGCCATAAATTCGATTCCTCGAGTTAGAAGTCTAATGAATCAAAAGACATCGTTGATTTCTACTCAAGATGTGGAGAGGAATACCTTGAAGTTTGTTGCGGTTAATGATAAAAAAGTATCTGAGATGGAAGTGAAGTTAGATAAAATTAGTGTACCAGATAAGATACAGCTCCATAACCAGACTAGAGATGTTATCTATTCCAATTTATTACATGCTATTATGAAATTTAACAAATTGTAGGTCCTTGTAGATAAAATGGAAGTCCAATTGAAGCATGAGAAAGTAGAAAATAAAGCAAATCTGATCCAGATTAAGAAGTTACAGGGGGATGTTATAATCTTAGGAAGCGAACCAAGAAATGTACAAACAATCGAAAAGATTTTAGAAGAAAAGGACAATACCATCTAGGTATTGAAAAAGAAGCTTAAAATCCCAAATACTGAACATGCTCAGTCCCTAGAATTATTTACGTTGCAGGAAGAAAAAGATAAAGTTTATCAAGAGATGATGGATTACAAAGGCAAAGCATTGAAACTACAAGATGAGAAAAACATATGGGAAGTGGAAAGAGTTGAATTGATGACCCAGATTTCGAAGTTAAACAAATATCAGAATGATGAAAAGGAAATTATGGAAGAGATGATGGGTCAAACTCCTGTTGACATAGATTTATCTCTTGTGAACATTGAAAAACCATTAAGTGAATTTTCTGTAGATGATCTGTTAGTTCCTATGTCACAGGTCAGTTTGAAGGATGTGGAAATCAAAGAATTAAAGGAAGAAAATGAGAAGATTAAATCAGAATTGGCTAGAATCATTGAAGAGAAGAATAAAAAATTAAATGATAAAATCCAGTTACAGAAAAAGTTTAAAGAGTTGAAGGAAAGAAGTTTAGGAAAAGCTCCTCTACAAGGAGCTAAACATTTAATTTGGGATACATTATCTGTGAAAATCACTAAGTTTAGACACTATTTAAATTTTATTGATGATCAAAGCACATTAGTCAATTTAGCTACTCAAAGAATGAAGTTGGAAAATGAGACCATGGAAAAGAAGCCTCTAAATACAGCTCAAAATGCTTTAAATTTTTTGAATTCTGTAACATATCAAAAGTTGCAGGACATCGAAATTAAGGATAGAGTAGCTGTTGTGCTATGGGAGAAGAAATTTATTAACAAACATCAGCTCATGAAGGTGGTACAGGATAAAGCAAATACAATGTCTTCACAGATAAGGGATTTCAAGCTTGCTTTCAAGGATCTATTTGAATACGGCCTCCTTGCTTTTTGGGACAATGAAGGAAGATTATTTTCTTAGGAACATTATCATAGTCTGCTAGTACAAAATCCCATGGACCATTCCAAGTTTGAATATTTGGTTAAAGGGTTGACTGGAAAGATCATTGTAGAAAAATTGACAGAGGATTTCGAAGTATTGCAGAAGTTTTTAATCATTAGAAGAGGATTTCCCACAGTATCTTATGAAGCCTATGTGGATCTGGAGGTATCCATTAGAGAAATGACAGAATATGACACACCAAATGCAGAACAATGGAGGATCGTGGAAAGATTCAGGAAGATTAAGTATATACTTCATCCTTGAAAACAGGTGTCGCGCGTCATGGAGCTGCTCATTCAGGATACCCTGCAGTCACTAAGTTGATTATAATCGAACGATCTGTTATTAGAATCGAATCATGTAGTTTTATTCCTAGTTGTTAAGGATATAGTTAAAAAAAAACTTTGATGAACAGATTATTCGGTTATTGATCTTCTTGGGAAGAAGTTATCCTTGTATATATTTGAATTTATTTGATGTATTGGGGGTTGGAACCCATATGTTTTAGACTGATATTTTTGAGAACTTATGATTTTTGAATGAAATAATAGAGCCGAAATGCTGGTGGATCTTCAGAGATTCTTGTGTCGTTTATGTTACAGTCTGCGCCTTCTTTCCATGTGATTGTCTTCTTAGTGTTTACTTTCCATTTTGTTTTCTTCATATCTGAAACGTAGTGTTGAATAGTTTCAGAATTCATACTTGTTATGCTCTGGCAATTGTCTCAGATATTTCACAAATGTTTCTACTAAAGTTGATATGGAATTCATCCTGTGATGATCTATATTAATGGATTGTTCTTGTTTCTTTCTTATTCACCTGAAAATCAATGAATGACTGTGAATGAATGGTTATCTTGCCTTTGTTGAGATCCCGTGTATGAAATATTTGTATTATCTTTATCTATTTGACTCCATTTCCCAATGGTATATGTGTTGTTTCAACCATCTACTTGATTTAAAATACTGATTTCATATATCTGGCCTTGTTAAATTTATATTGGAGAGATCCCTCTCTAGAAAGAAAAGCCAGTTTCTTTCTGAAGTGGTTTTTGCTGTTACCTTGAGATTACCTTCTACAACCTTTGGTATATTTTGAGTGCTAACAAATTGGTGCCGTTTCCAGTGATGAAAGTGCAAATCAGCCCTAGGAGGAACGACAAAGTTTATAAAGATTAAGAAAATATTTCTGTGGGCAAACATGAATTTTTGTCAGTAAAGAAGGTTTTATATTTTCCCTGGCGATTCCAGTTATAAAATTATTGCAAGATTTCAAAAGACATCATGGCTTCAAAAATACATACATGAGGTAATTATGATACTGAAGTTTTATGAAGTTTGGAGGATCTAGAAAAATTATTTAAGAAAAAAGACAAAGAAAAAGTAGATATTTCTCTATTTGGTGCATCATCTTCTCAAACTTTTCATAGCATCTTTGATAAAAAATGGGAAATTGATATTGAAAAGGGTTCGTTGAAATATAAATATGAGTTTGATCTTGAAAACGCTGAGTTTAACCCTTGAAGATTACAATCTTATTTGCTTGATTCCATTTGGAGAGATCTTCAACAGTCTGCAAAAGTTGAGGAAGCACCTGTTATTCAAAATATTCAAAATTCATCAGTCCCTCCAATTCCACCTAGACCAATGGCAGCCAGATTTGCTCCTTTACGTTTACCTGATGTCGTGCATGATCTTCCTCAAAATTATTCTCAGAGAATTTCTTTATTTGATGGAGAAGGAAGCATCACAGCAAAGCAACATGTAGCTAAATTTGAATATTTTGTTGACTTGGAGGAAGTCGATTATATGGATGTTAAAATGCGGTTGTTTGCTCAGAGTTGATCAAGGGAAGCAAAGAAATGGTTTAAATATTTTCTAGCTGCATCAATCTTGACTTTTCAAGCTTTCCAAAATACATTTCTAGAAAGATGGGATGACAAACAAAGCCCTTTGCAACTTTTGTCTCAATATAATAGTCTCAAGAAAGGAGGTTTTGAATCTGTTCATGAATTTTCAAGCATATTTATGAGGGTTTATAATTCCATTCCAGAAGATATAAAACCTTCTGCGGCTGCTGCTAAACTTCATTATGCTGTTGCTTTTGATAATGACTTTGCTTTCTCATTAAGGGAGAGAAAATCAACAATTCTTGTTGCTATGTTCACAGATGCTTTAGAAGTGGAAGCAAATATGATGGAGAGTGGGAAGATGAAACAAAGAGACATTGACAGGAGGAAAACAAGAGAAGAAAATATGCCTTCCACTTCTTCTTCTGCAACTAATATTAAATTTGAAATGATGTTGAAGACAATGGATAAGTTAATGGATAGATTGACTATGGACAATAGATCATTCCATAGAGAACAAGATGATCCTCAAATCAGAAATCCAAGTTTTAGAAGGCCACATCCTCCTATGCCGCCAAAAAACAGGCAAAGAGATATGAGAAACCTAAGGAATCAAGAAGAACAACAGTTTATACCACCTTTCCCTAAGAATTATGTTGCAGATGAAGAGGATCCTATTGAGAATGAAATTCATCTTTTTGGGGAATTAGATTCAGAGATATATCTTACTGAAGAAGAACATCACATGTTTGCACAAGAAGATGGAAATGAAGAATTTGAAAGGGAATCAGAGCAGTATTAGAGGGGTTATTTGCATGCCATGGACGATGTATAGAGGAAGATCAGATTGAGAAATAGAGAAATCGTTATAAGTAAAGGGAGGATAAGTCCAAATCATCCTTCCACAAGTTCACTAAATATAGAAAAAGGAAAGGAAATACAAAAAAAGTTTGATGTAAATAAAGAAGTTGAAAATGAAGTACATAAAACAAAAGGATTGAAACAAGTAGCACCAGTAGATGTAGAGAAAGTTAATTCTACTTTTAATTTGCATAATGAACTTTCCAAGCTAAAAATATCTGTTCCTTTTAATGAATTGTTGAGAAATAATGAGTACATAGATACAATAACAAAGATGGTTAAAGTTCAAGGAGAATTTCAATCATACATGTTAGAGTTGACAGATGATAATCCTACTATTTCATTTGGGTCCAAAGTTGAAAGTATAGGTGATGAAGAAGTTCCTCCTTTTTATTTGAGTTTGAATGTGCATGATATGGTGGTACATAATGCAATGTTAGATTCAGGTGCATCACATAATATAATGCCAAAAGGAGCAGTTGAAAGTTTGGGACTGGAAGTGACAAGACCTTATAAATATTTTTATTCCTTTGATTCCAAGAGGGTGAAGTGTCTTGGATTAATTAAAGATATGGTAGTAACTTTGAATAAATTGCCAACTAAAACAATAGTAATGGATGTGGTAGTGGCAGACATTCCACCAAAATTTGGGGTGTTGTTATCAAGGTCTTGGACTTCAAAGTTGAAGGGTAGCTTGCAAATGGACATGTCATATGCCACTATTCCTATCCAAGATGGGAGTAGGAGGTTGTATAGTGATAAAATAACTCCTTATGTAGTAAGCAATCAAGATAGGCCTAATATTCATCATATATATGTTGTTGATACTGATTTGGGTTCTTCTATTTTCTTTAATGATACTGTCTCGTGTGATTTGGAGTCTACGTTGCAAATGAAATGTGAAAATAATGAAGAGGGAATGATAGAACAAAATGTTTTGGAAAAGAAACAAAAAAGAGATGGCTTATGGACTATGTATTTTGATGGATCTGTGGCAGAGGTTGGCATTGGTGCTAGTGTATATATAATTTCTCCTATCAGGGATTTTAAAGCTCTATCATATAAGTTAACATTTGAATGCACGAATAATGTGGCTGAATATGAAGCTCTGTTACTTGGGTTGCATGCATTGAAGGATCTGGGAGCACAAAGGATAAGAGTTTTAGGAGATTCAGAGCTTGTGATAAACCAAGTGAATGACAGTTATCAAACTAGACATTCCCGTAAGAGAGCTTACAGAAATGAACTATGGGATATGTTTGGTAATTATTTTACAGAACATATAATTAAGATGATTCCAAGATATGAGAATATAGTAGCAGATTCTTTGGCGGTTGCTGCTGGTAAATTCAAAACTCCAAGTGCTGGTCAAAAAGAGTATCAGGTAGATATTGTAAATAGACCATCTATACCTGATAATTCTAAATATTGGCAGGTATTTGAAGATGACATGCAGATAAAAATATTTTTGGAACTATTAGGAGAATTTGTAAACACACATATTGATGTTGAAAACGATGACAATGAAAATTTCCAAGAGGTTGAAGAAAACGAAGAAGAAAAGACCAGTACTGAAAAATTGAAGGGAACTTTATAAGGAGGAAAGGATATCATTCAATTGAAAAACAATTTTATACCAAGAGGTTTGATTCCTTTAGAGAATTTTTTTGATCATAATGATGTTGCTAAAGATCCGAAAGTAAAACCGGTTGATAATGCTATTGAAGATAGAAATATTGGTACTAAAGAGAATCCCAAGATTGAAGATAGAAATATTGGTACTAAAGAGAATCCCAAGATTGTAAAACTGTCTAAAAATTTGCCTGCAAAAGAAAAAGAAGAATATGTGAATTTAATGAAAAATTATACAGATGTATTTGCTTGGAGTTATGAAGACCTTAAGGAATATGATACTTCAATATTACAACACACTATTCCAATTAAACCTCGAGAAAAGCCTTTCAGACAGAAGATTAGAAGAATAAATCCAAAATTGCTACCAATTATTGAGAAGGAAATTAAAAAATTATTTGATGCCAAAATTATTGTGACTTTCAGATTCTCAATATGGGTTGCTAATTTAGTTCTTGTTAGAAAGAAAAATGGAGAAATAAGGCTTTGCATAGATTTAAGGAATTTGAATAAGGTCTCCATGAAAGATAATTATCCTTTGCCGAAGATGGATCATATTTTGCAGAAAGTGGTTGGAGCTGAAAGAATTTCTATGATGGATGGATTTTCTGGATACAATCAGATTAAGGTGTTACCTGAAGATCAAGAGAAAACTGCTTTGACCACGCCATGGGGCACCTTTATGTATGCAAAAATTCCTTTTAGTTTGATGAATGCAGGGGCTACTTTCCAGCTTGCCATGGATATTGCTTTTGCAGGAGAAATAGGCAAATTTATGGTAATTCATATGGATGACATCATAGTTTATTCAAGGTCTGATAGGGACCATATTCATCATTTGGAATTTTTTTTCATAAAATGCAGAAAATTTGGTATATCATTGAATCCAAAGAAATAAAATTTTGCATTGGAAGAAGGAAAGCTGTTGGGCCACATAATCTCAAAGGATGGAATAAAGATTGATCCTGAAAGAGTTAGTGCGATTTTGAAAGTGGGAGAACCAAGAAGCAAAAAAGAAATACAATCATTCTTGGGACATGTGAATTTTTTAAGAAGGTTCATTCCCAGTTTTGCTGAAATATTAATGAATATCACAAATATGTTGAAAAAGCGTCACGAGATAAAATGGACAGCAGAGGATAAAAAATATTTTAAAGAAATTAAACAAGCTATTTCGGAGGCTCTTGTGTTGGTGAGTCCAGATTTCACTAAAGATTTTTTAGTATTTTCTTATGCTTCAGAACATACTATTGCTGCAGTTTTGTTACAGAAAAATAATGAGAATATGGAGCAACCCATAGCCTTTTTCAGTAAGATGTTGAGAGATGGAGAGTTAAAATATGATATTATGGAGAAGCAAGCATATGCTTTGGTTAAAGCATTGAAATATTTCAGGTTGTATATTCTTCACTCACATATAATTGCTCGTGTTCCAACCGCTACAATAAAAGGGATTCTCACACAACCTGACCCAGAAGGAAGAAGGGAAAAATGGATAGCGACATTGCTGGAGTATGACATAGAGATTAGACTTACTAAGTTGATTAAAGGGCAGGGATTGGAAAAAATGTTGATAGATTCAAACTGTGAATATTTACAGCTCAATTTCGTATCTAGTCAATTTCATCAGTTGGATACAGGGGTGGATGTAATGATTGACTTTGCTACATCTCCATGGTATTCTGATATTGTTCATGTTCTTCAAAATTTACAAGCTCCTGCAGGATTGAGTAAAACAAGGGCAAGATCGGTAAATTTGAAAGTTGCTAAGTTTTGTATTATAAATCAATATCTTTATTGGAAGGATCATGGAGGTGTGTTACTTAATTTCCTTTTAGAAAATGAAGCCCAACATACAGTAAAATAATTTCATAAAGGAGATTGTGGAGAACATCATTCTTGGAAGGTGACGGCAAACAAAATTTTGAGACCAGGTTTCTATTGGCCGACATTGTTTTCAGATGTGTACAAAGAAACTAGCATATGTCATCAATGCCAGATTTTTGACGGTAAAAGAAAGGTAATTCCCCTTCCTCTGAATCCAATAACAGTAGAAGCTCCTTTTCAACAGTGGAGTTTGGATTTCATTGGAGAGATAAACCTGAATTCTTCAGGACAACATAAATGGATTCTAACAGCCACAAATTATTTCACAAAATGTATCGAAGCAATTCCTACTAGGAGAGAAACTGAGACAGTAATTATGGATTTTCTGGAAGAGAATATATTATCAAGGTTTGGGTGCCCCAGAAGAATAGTGACTGATAATGCAGCAGATTTTAAATCCAAGAAGATGATTAATTTTTTTCATAAATATCATATCAGCTTAAATCATTCAATTGATTATTATCCACAGGGAAATGGATTGGCCGAGTCTTCTAATAAAAGCCAGGTCAGGATTATCAAGAAGTTGTTAGAAGACAACAAGAGATCTTGGCACACCAAACTTAAGTATGCTTTATGGGCTGACAGGATTAGTACTAAAAGAGTGATTGGAATGTCTCCTTTTCAATTGGTATACGGAACCAAAGTTATTTTTCTAGCATCATTGGGTGTTTCAGTTATGAGATATTTTCAAGAGCAACAGGAAGAACCAAACCACATGCAGAGAAGGATAAACCAAATCATTGAATTAGAAGAGAAAAAGGAATAAAGCCTATGATAAATTGCAGACACACCAGGAAAAAATGAAAAATACTTTTGATCGAAGGGTGAAAGAAGAACAGTTCCAAATTGATGACCTGGTGTTAAAATGGGATGTTCCTAAAGAAGATAAACATGGAAAATGTGATCACATGTGGGTAGGTCCTTATGTTTTTGTAGGTCACAGAGAAGAAAACACATTTCTTTTGGAATATCCGAATGGGCTTTCTTTAGAGAGTAACCTTGTCAATGGAAGATTTTTGAAGCATTACCTGTACTAAGGTGGAAGGTAAATTTTGTACCATAGTTTGTAAATATTTGTTTTCTTGAAAGCAGTACAGATGGTGAACCGAATATTTTTGAAGCCTGGAGTGAAGGCCCTAAGATTTAGGAGGTAAGCCATTTTTATTTATTTTTAGAAGAAATACATCAGATAAAAAGTAAATTTTTTGAAAGTTTAGATACAAAGATTAGAGACAGGCACCTGGTCTGCGAGTTCTTTGATACCTCACAGGGAGGATATCATCCCCAGTTGGAGCCAGTTGTTAACACCTCTATGTTGAATAGTTGAGGAGGAGGTATGACTGAGGAAGATAAAAGGATAGATAAATTTACAAGGTTTAATAGTTTTGATTCCATTATTAAATTGCGCATAATGGTTAATTTGGCATGCAATCCGAAGGTGTAAAGCAATTGGGGTGAAATCTACGGTTTAAAATGGATTCGCTAGGTAAAGATGCACAGGAGATAAGTTATGTGGAGAAGAAGATGTAGTTAACAAAGATTAAAGATCAACGATTATGGAATAAAGTAGACAAAATATACAGTGGAGGGACAGTCCGCTGAAATAAAGATGAACACTTGAAAAAAATTAAAAAGGCTAGCGGAGTGTGTACAACCAATCTCAATCCAATGGTTAAAGAAAAAAGTGAAAAATCATTGACAGTCATTATTGGTTTCGGAGGGTAAAGTTACGAGATGGTTAAAAGGGAAAGGTGGTAGCAGAATGTAAACCATGTTCTAGGTGGCAAATTGAAGTGAATTCCGCGAAGAAAAGTAGTTTGGGAAAAACCGCTTGATGAGGGCTCCGAAAAGGACCGTCGTATAAAGGTAAAGTTGACTTGGTTTAAAAAATAATTTCATTTGTGTGTTGCAGGAGAAAGGAAGGAGACAATCCACCATCTTTCCAAAATCAACTTTTACATGTTTACAATCACGGGTAAGCATTAAAACACTTAAACTTGGTTCAAAGAGTTGCTGCCATTGTTCATTATGGAAAAGGAACAAGGTTTAGGAGCTTTATGCAGGGTTTTGGATGAAAGGGAGGAATTTTTTGTTGATAGGGAAAGAAACGTATGTGACCTTGTTTTATCAGTTGGAAATGTTTCAGTCTCGAAGGAGCAGTTGTGGCAGTGTAATTTGCAGGGAAATGATGTTCTGAATATCTGCAGTTATTTTTCATATTATTTTGCTATTGAGCAAACCTTACCATTTCCTGAATTTGTTGAATGGTGCGCAAACAGTTATTCCCCCTCTGAAAGAGTTGTCATGAGTCATACCATGTCCAAAATACTTTGTAAGGTTGATGCAAAAGCCGTTCGTGGAATATTGAACCTACATGATAATTTCCCTGATAATAGTGAGTCTTTGAATGAGTCAATCTTAGTCAAAATGTATAAAAGTTGTAAAACCGAAGTTAGATGCCAATTTCTGTCCAGTATTTTGAAAGATGGTCAGTCATTAGAAGGAATTTTTCTGCCATATAATGTTAACATTTAAAAAAAAGAGGTATAGATGGTTATGTCTTTGGTCAGCCAAATTCTAGGTTTAGATGATGATAATCGTATCAGCGAAGTCATTTTAGGTTTCTTATTGAGAATAAGTTCAATTGATCCCGAGTCCCATTTAATCCATTGTTTCAATATGGATGAGTATTTGGCTAAAGTTGTCCATGTCCAATTGGTCAAATTTCCCAAAGTCAGGTTTTTTAAATATCAGTCATACCTACTGAATATGCTGCTGTGTTCAAATGTGTCCGAATTGCAATTCATGTCCACCATTTTCTCTCCAGATCTTCTAAAACAAATCAATATGTTTGAGTTTGTAAATATAATTATGGCCGAGATGTATAAGTTGCTGTTTGATGATGTATTACCAAGGGTGTTAGAAGAAATGAAACTCATGCTACAGTCTTCCTCAGAGAACAAAATAGGAGACTGGTTCTTATATAAATATTTTATTATTTTGAGGGTGTATGGATTCACTGGGAAAGCATACAAGATACCTATTTTTCTGACTCCAAGATTATTTGTACTTGAGTTTATGAGGCAAAGATTGTGTACAGAATAAGAGAATTTCTGGGCGTTCAAAAAGTATTGAATTGTTAAGTTTCCGCTTAAAGTTGGTTTGTTTATTTTCAAAAAAAAAGGTGCCCTGTTGGTTATAGAAAAGTTATTAGAAGTTACGGATTTCCAAAAGGAGAAAAAAATTAATTACAATCCACATCACCTAATTTCTCAGAGAAAGCAGTCAAACAAAAATAAACCATTCGATCATCAAGTTGTCGAAGGTTTAGATTAAATAGCCAATTTGTCTTGTTTTGAAGAAAGTTTAGGAATTGATGAGGGTAGGAGCAATGAGTCGATTGCAGTAGTTCAAGCACCTGATAATCCTAGAATTTTGAGTAAGAAGAGTCTTTTTGAGACTGAGAGTATGGATGTGGATGAAAACATTTCATATATAAAGATCAAAACATACTCTTAGGATGATCAAGTTTCAAAAGAAATAATTTCAGAGGATTCAAAGAAAATGGTTTTGTTCCTGAAGAAATCTGTATAGATACATCAATATTCCTTTGGAGGAGAAGGTAGTGCAGAGCCCAATTCATGTTTCAAATCCAGAGCTGATTTAGTGTCAAGTTATGCCGAAAAACAAATGCAGTCATCAGAGGAAGCTAGAAATTTGATTCCTCGAGTTAGAAGTATAATGAATCAAAAGACACCGTTGATTTCTACTCGAGATGTGGAAAGGAATACCTTGAAGTTTGATATGGTTAATGATAAAAAAGTATCTGAGATGGAAGTGAAGTTGGATAAAATTAGTGTTCCCGATAAGATACAGCTCCATAAGAAGACTGGAGATGTTATCTATTTTGATTTATTACATGCTATTATGAAAGTTAACAAATTGCAGGTCCTTGTAGATAAAAGGAAGTCCAATTGAAGCATAAGAAAGTAGAAAATAAAGCAAATCAGATTCAGATTAAGAAGTTACAAGGGGATGTTATAAGCTTAGGAAGTGAACCAGGAAATGTACAGACAACCAAAAATATTTTAGAAGAAAATGTATTGAAAAAGAAGCTTAAAATTCCAAATACTGAACATGCTCAGTCCCCGGAATTATTTACGTTGCAGGAAGAAAAAGATAAAGTTTATCAAGAGATGATGGATTAAAAAGGTAAAGCATTGAAACTACAAGAGGAGAAAAACATATGGGAAGTGGAAAGAGTTGAATTGATGACCTAGATTTTGAAGTTAAAAAAATATCAGAATGATGAAAAGGAAATTATGGAAGAGCTGATGAGTCAAACTCCTGTTGACACAGATTTATCTCTTGTGAACATTGAAAAACCATTAAGTGAATTTTATGCAAATGATCTGTTAGGTCCTATGTCACATGTAAGTTTGAAGGATGTGGAAATCAAAGAATTAAAGGAATAAAATGAGAAGATTAAATCAGAATTGGCTAGAATCATTGAAGAGAAGAATAAAGCATTAAATGATAAAAGCTAGTTACAGAAAAAGTTTAACGATTTGAAGGAAAGAAGTATAGGAAAAGCTCCTCTACGAGGACCTAAACATTTAATTTGGGATACATTATCTGTGGAAATCATTAATTTTAGACACTATTTAAATTTTATTGATGATCAAAGCGCATTAGTCAATTTAGCTACTCAAAGACTGAAGTTGTCAAATGAGACCATGGAAAAGAAGCCTCTAAATACAGCTCAGAATGCTTTAAATTTTTTGAGTTCTCTAACATATCAAAAGTTGCAGGACATCGGAATTAAGGATAGAGTAGCTATTGTGCTATGGGTGAAGAAATTTATTAACAAACATCAACTCATGAAGGTGGTACAGGATAAAGCAAATATAATGTCTTCATAGATAAGGGATGTCAAGGTTGCTTTCAAGGATCTATTTGAAGATGGCCTCCCTGCTTTCTGGGACGATGAAGGAAGATTATTTTCTCAGGAACATTATCACAGTTTGCTAGTACAAAATCACATGGACCATTCCAAGTTTGAAGATTTGGTTAAAGGGCTGACTGGAAAGATCATTGTAGAAAAATTGACAGAGGATTTCGAAGTATTGCAGAAGTTTTTAATCATTAGAAGAGGATTGCGCACAGTATCTTATGAATCCTATGTGGATCTGGAGGTATCCATTAGAGAAATGACAGAATATGATAGACCAAATGCAGCACAATGGAGGATCGTGGAAAGATTCAGGAAGACCAAGTATATACTTCATCCTTGAAAACAGGTGTCGCGTGTCGTGGAGCTGCTCATTTAGGATACCCTGCAGCCACTAAGTTGATTATAATCAAACGATCTGTTATTAGAATTGAAGCATGTAGTTTTATTCCTAGTTGTTAGGGATATAGTTACAAAAAAACTTTGATTAACAGATTATTCGGTTATTGATCTTCTTGGGAAGAAGTTATCCTTGTATATATGTGAATTTATTTGATGTATTGGGGGTTGGAACCCATATTTTTTAGACTGATATTTTTGAGAACTTATGATTTTTGAATGAAATAACAGAGCTGAAATGCTGGTGGATCTTCAGAGATTCCTGTGTCGTTTATGTTACAATCTATGCCTTCTTTCCATGTGATTGTCTTCTTAGTGTTTACTTTCCATTTTGTTTTCTTCATATCTGAAACGTAGTGTTGAATAGTTTCAGAATTCATACTTGTTATGCTCTGGCTATTGTCTCAGATATTCACAAATGTTTCTTCTAAAGTTGATATAGAATTCATCCTGTGATGCTCTGTATTAATGGATTGTTCATGTTTCTTTATTATTCGCCTGAAAATCAATGAATGACTGTGACTAAATGGTTATCTTGCCTTTGTTGAGATCCCATGTATGAAATATTTGTATTATATTTATCTATTTGACTCCATTTATGAATGGTATATGTGTTGTTTCAAGCATCTACTTGATTTAAAATACTGATTTCATATATCTGGCCTTGTTAAATTTATATTGGAAAGATCCCTCTCTAGAAAAAAAAGCCAGTTTCTTTCTGAAGTGGTTTTTGCTGTTACCTTGAGATTACCTTCTACAACCTTTGATATATTTTGAGAGCTAACAAGGAAGATAAGGGAGCATTGGCTTAGAATTTTCTAGATGAGAAAAAAAAGGAAATTCAGGTGCTTAAAAAGAAGTTGAAAATTCCTTCTACCCAGCTCATTCAAACCTCTGAGTTGAATGAGTTTGAGAAAGAAAAGGAGGCTTTAAATACTGAGTTGACTGATTGCAAGGCCAAACTTTTGAAGCATGAGGAGAAAAAGAAACATTAGGAGAAAGAACCAAAGCTGCTAAAAGAAAGTGAAGAATATTTGAAGGTTAAGCTAGCAGCCAAGGAAAAAGAGCTACAAGAGAAAGGTGTGGTAGTGGAAATTCAGCCACTATGCCCAATGTGGAAACAGACACCACCTCCTTATCTAATGCTATGTCATAGGTAAAACTAAGGGATGTGGATCTTACAGGGTTAAAGTTGCAAAATAAGAACTTGGAAGACATGACTTCGAAAAAGGAAGAAGAGAAGAAGAAGTCAACTGAAAGATGTTAGGAATTGCTAGATCAAAATGCCAAGTTAAACAAGCAAGTGATTGGCCAAATGGCCCTGTAGGGATGTTGGTATATGATCTGGAATAAAATCATTTTAGAAGTCAACAAGTTCAGACCTTATTTAGATTTCATTGCAGATCAGGAGACTGCCTTGGAAATAGCCAAGAAAACAGTTTCGATAATAAAGGGAGAATTGCACAAGAGATCAGTGGGGGTAGCTCAAAATGATGTCTATTTTCTAAGAAAATTATCAGAAGAAAAAACCAGCAGGTATGGTATCCAAAACAAAGTTGCTGTTATTTTTGGAGCTAGAAAAGTAGTTAGAAAACATAGGATGTTGGACATTGTGCAGGCCAAGATTGACATTATAGATCACAAATTCAAAGAGGCTCATGAGTTATTTAAACCATTGGTAAGCAGGGGGATTCCTTTCTTTTGGGAAGAAAAAGGACCCTTGTTGACTGAGGAAGAGTATTTGGAGAGATTAGTCCTTCGTAGGGATGAACACAACAAATTTGAGGATATGCAGCACGCCATGCCGAGCCCCATTGTGTTTGATAAATTGGTTGGAGCATTTGAATTATTATCTGATTTTAAAACTACCTGTGCTACAGTACCTGATTTCTCATACACAGAGAATACAGAGCTCAAAGTACTATCACCAACATGGTCATTGCAACTTTGCCTGGTCTTGATCTATGCAAGTCAATTCAATTATATGGATTAAACAAATTAAATATACAGCCTTAAAGATATCAAGGAAGGAAACACAAAGAGTTTTCCTCAAGACATACCTATTCACATTCACCTCTCTCAAATTTTGTACAGTTGTTGTCAGCTGAGATACACAGAAAAAGGCTTTTTGGCCTATTTTTCCCAATAGCTTGCATTTTATTTCTATCTTATGTAAATCATGGTGTATATGCCACGTTCGAGTTTGTTAGAAGTTGTTCTTCAGTTTGTAACTAATTTTGATTCTAAGGTCAGTCTAGGAGGTCCAAGACATTATAAATTTATCTTCTCGCAGAAGGATAAGGGGTTGGTTGTTTTTGAACTTATGATACTATTGTAATTCCTTTTGAATTAATACAAGTTTTAGAGCTATATGCTAGATATATACATTTGTAGGAATTCTTGTGTGTCTCTCAATTGCAGTCTGTAACTTTCTTTCCTTTCATATGCATGTTCTTCCTGTTGTCTTTTACATTGTGTTGTTATTCATATCATGGAATTTGTGTATAATGGTTGGGAATTCATAATCATATGATCCTACTATTGTCTCCATTATTCACCAAATATTTCTCCCAAAGCTGGCATGGAATTCATCCTTGTAGTGCTCTTCGCTAGTGGATTGTTAGCTTTCTACTTATACCACCAGACCCCGAACATAACGAACATGATCGAGGAACTACCTCGATCATGTGATCATTCTCCTATGCAGATCACCCTATATCCTTGATATTTTTGACCCCATAGCCCAATGTAGCTGTGTTTCATTTCCAACCACCGATATTTGATATTGTTTTGATGTTCATTTTGTGACCATATATTTGGCCTTGTTATACATATGTGAGAGATCCCTCTCTGGAATTGGGCAAGCCAGCTCCCTTTCCTAAATTTGTTTTTCTATTACCTAGGAACGAGCCTTCACAACCTTAGGTAAATTTCCAGTGCGCTAGCCTCTCTGTTACCACCACATGCATTTTTTTTACTATACAATGCTTAAAGTATTGCATTGCACTAGTCCCTCTATGTAGGGATTGAGCTGGATTTCGTTCACCAATTTAGGAAACATCACACCATTTAGCTGTTGCAACTATACCGCACCTCCCTCGGTAATGAAATTGATTACATAAGAACCTAACCATTGCATTTGCAACTTACCTGGATGTTTCACAAACTTACTGTCATATAGCAGCACCAAGTTTCCTTGATGAAAGTGCTTGTTCTTGATGTGTTGATCATGCCATGCTTTCTGTTGATCCTTCTCAACACACTGATGAAATACTATGATGAAGTGGTTTACTTATAGCTACACTAGCTGAGCGATGCACTCTTCCAACGACCCTTCTTCGTCCATCCCTGTCACTGTTTTGATGTGCAAACTTGGAACAATATATTCCATTGGCATCACTGCTTCCTAATTCCCATACACCAACTTGAATGGTGTCTACCCTGTCAGCCTTTTGCAAGTAGTGCGATAAGCCCATAAGACTGCTAGAATATTCAAATCCCAATCATCGTAGTTTTCATTGCAAACCTCTGTGAGTGCATGCTACAACACCTTATTGAACGCTTCAACTATCCCATTAGCTTGCGAATGATAAGGGGTTCTCTTCTTGTGATGAATATGGAACTCCTTTGTCAGTGCACTAAATCTGAGATTGATGAAGTGACTTCCTTGATCGCTCATCAAGATATTTTGACAACCAAAGTGAGTGACAACATTATCGAATAGAAACCTTGCTGCAGTCGCAATAATGCAATCTTCCACTGGTGTCGTGTCTTCCCACCTTGTCAAATAATATGTCATTGTGATGATATATAATGCACCAGTTCTTTTTCCTAGTGGGTTGATTGGTCCGACGAAATACACTTCCCATTTATCAAATGGATAAAACGTTACCTAAGGTACTAATGGCATCTCATCCATTCATGGCGGCTTCCCTGTTCTTTGACAAACATCACAAGTCCTTGCATAATCTGCTGCATCACCATTGAGAGTTGGACACCATAGTTCTGCGCAGAGTACCTTCCTGGAATTTGTACGACCTCCGTAGTGTACACCTGTAACTCTTGCATGTGCTTCCACTAATACCCTTTCTTGCTCATGAGGTAGGACACATCGATGTAAGGTCTCATCAGGTCCCATATTGTAGAGCTCTTTGACAATCAAATGAAAATCTGTGACCCGAACAACCAACGACTTCTTCTAATTTGTTGTGAATCCCTATGGTGCCATTATTTTCAGTAAAAATTGAGCTATTTGCTCATAATAGTCATCAACCATTCCAATACTGAATAGCTATGCATCGGGTAGTACATCCTCGATGTTTGTCGGTTCTTTACCTGTCTTGATTTGCGACAAATGGTCAGGTCACACATTCAAGTGACTTGGCTTCATAATGATCTCAAAATCAAACTCTTGGAAGAAGAGTAGCCAATGAAATATCTCCCCCCCTCAACACATGCTTATTCACTAGGTATTTCAACACAAAATGATTAGTGAACATCTTGAAATGGCCTCCCAACATATAGTGTTGAAACTTATGCAATGCGTAAACCATCTCCAACCCTTCTCTCTCAGTTGTGTTATAATTCTTCTCCATAGATGATAGATTTCGACCGACAAAAGAAATCAGATGATCAATATCCCCTTCACCTGGTTGCACCATAACCACTCCTAGTGCCATTGACAACACATCAACATGGACATGGAATTCCTTCGTCCAATCCGGAAAAACCAATATTGGTGTTGTGGCCATCTTCATCTTTAAGGTGTTAAAACTTCCCTGACACTCATGACCCCACTCAAACTACGCATCCTTCTTCAACAACTTCTCCATAGGTGTTGTGATCACTACATATCCTATGATGAACTTGCGATACTATCCTGTATGTACTAATGTCGCTCTAAGTTGCTTCACATTCATGGGTGGTGGCAAGTTAACAATAAGCGCAATATTCATTGGATCGACCAACATCCTTCCTTACATACAATGTTCCCTAACAATATCCCAAATGGCACACAAAATATGCATTTCTTTGAATTCAACGTAATATGATGTTGTCGATACCGCTCCAACATCAGTCACAGATTTGCAAGATGATCCTTTACTAACCCATACACTGTCCAATCATCCATGTATACCGCCAAAATATTCTGGATAAAATATTTGAAGGAAGTAACTACGATCCCGGAGAATATCGTAGGTTCATTCTTGAGTCCAAATAGAATCATCGTGTATTGAAAGCATCCCCATTTAGTCACAAAGGTTGCCTTATCATTAGAGGAAATTTCGGGTCTAAAATGGGCCTTATAAGAAAACGTGCCAAAATAAGTTTTTGTGAGTTGGAATTCAAGAACCAATAGAATTTCAATAAAATAAGTCAACCATAATGGTTGAATTGACATATTTGTCATTAAAAAAAACTCCTTTTTTTGTTCATATTTTTGACATATCTCATTGTGTTTTTACTCAAATTTCGATTGGGAGAGCTCAATGGATGCGGAATTTGATTCCGCATCCAACGAGTACCCACACTGCATACTTTTGACGGAACCTGCTACCCCAAAAACAAGAAATACCTGGAAAAACATGATGATGACATCATCATCACGTTTTTTCAGGAATTTCTTGTTTTTGGGGTAGCGGGGTCCATCAAAAATATGCAGTGTGGGTACTCGTTGGATGCAGAATCAAATTCCGAATCTAACAAGCTCTCTCGATCGAAATTTGAGTAAAACCACAGGGAGATATGTCGAAAATAGGAACACAAAAGGTAGTTTTTTTCTTTCTTCCTCCAAAATTAATCAATATTATTTTATTGTTTTAACTATTATTTTATTATTTTAACTATTATTTTATTATTTTCCTTAGGAGGCCCATTTTAGACCGCAAAATTCCTTTAATGTCTGATCTTCTTTCACAATCTTGATTTGATGATAGCCAGAAAATCCATCTATGAACGAATAGATCTCTTAACCGCCTAATCCTTCCAACACTTCATCAGTAAAAGGCGTCGGTAACAGATCATGAAGGCATGCGTTGTTAAGCTTCCTGATCATATCGTCACAGATCCTAACCTCGCATGTCTTATTATCTTGCACGACCATAGGATTGATCCACTCTGATTCTTCAATTGGTTCTATGATTCCTACGTCCAACTTTTTGTCAATCTCATCCTTTAATATTTCCTTGTATCACAGATTCAGGCGATACGAATGCTGCTTCACAGGCTTCGCATTTGGATTCAGTGGAATTTTCATTTCTCCCAAATCTCCTAATATCCCTTTCATTTTAGAAAACTTTATCAGAAACAAGTATTAAAATTCATGCAATAGATCATTGATCTTCACCATAGTTTCTTCATCCCAATAGTATCCAATATTCATGAAATTTGGTTCATCCTCTATCCCAATGTTGATCTTTCGAATATTCAATGGTTGTTTAATTTTTTCTGTCGGCATCTCTGGTTCCGTGATATTCCAACTTCCTTCAGATTCTAGAATGTTGATGTTCCTTGGGTCATCTCCATCACCACGCCCTCCTGTCACATTGTAACACTCCATCATCGACTGCATCATTGGTTCTTCATGTGAATCCACAGGATATGTGACTGGAACTACCTCCAATACAACATCATAGATATGTTGTAGCACACTATGAATCACTGGATCAGCATCCGCAAAACTGAAAGTGTGACTGAAACAAAATGACAAATCCTCTCGTGTTGTGATCTCTCTTCTAAGCTAGGTTGATACATACCACTGTCATGACATTTCACCCAATGTGGGTACAAAAGTGTGTACCCATTCATTCTTTAGTTGCAACACCCACATGGTCTGACATGTAATCAGATGATCATTCCTCCCATCATACTTATTGACTTGATAATGCTCAGTATTGCCAAAGTGAACTTCTATCAACCTGCGACACATCAACCACCCATTGATTTATTTCCTATGTGTCGACCACCAATATGCTGGAGTGGCCTTCAATGCCTCATCCAACACCAATAACCTCTATGGTTCTAAAACCCTATCTTTGAAATCATCCAAAAATTTGAGTAAATAAGGAAATCCTTCATATTTCGGTAACTGGACAACCTCCGTTGCAACCCGACGTAGCGATCAATTAATTCTTTCACACTTTCGAATCGATACCTCATGCATCTGATTCTACCAATTCTCCAATGCATCGTCAGAATACGAAGATGCAGAGCTAGAGCTTCTCCATCCTAGCTCTTCATTTGCAGTGGGATGGACATAATCTTCTAAAATGTGGTATGCATGGTCCCATCTTCCTACAACTTCTTCCTTAACCGGTTCGACATACCTTCTTCCTTTGCTTGGATCCATTGGGGCTATGATTCTGATATCATGGTTCTTGAAAGTCATCACATGCTTCTTGAATTTGATCACCACCAAGATGTCATTAACCCATCCAATCCCCAACAGTGTGAGATATGAGCTTCTTTCATCGACAATCTCGATAACATTGAAGTCCGCGTATGTGCTCATTCCTTCGAATTCCACCACTAGACGCATTAATCGCCCAATTGGTGTCACCCTAGCAAGGTTGGACAGTCACAGCTGTATAGGGGACCAAACAAGTTGTGGTTTCCCCATATTTTCTCACATCTGCTTCGTCAGAATGTTGACATCCGAGCCTAGATACAGAATAACTGAATCTATCTCGTAACCCCCAATTCGAATATTCATTCTCATTTCCTTTCCAGTTTTATTCTTATGCAAGGAGTTCACAATAGATTCCTTTCGACCCTTGTCTGGTCGATGCAACAAGCTCGCGATATCGACGAATGCATCAGGATCTTTTTCTAGCGACAAACAACATTCCAAGAAATTTTGCAGGGTACCATGTTGTCGAGATGGGCCTGCGACCATAGTTAAATAAAAAATAGGTAGCATTTTCATAAATAGGAAAATTACCTGGATCTCTTCTCATGGTGTCACACACTTCAAATAACATATCTTGCTCAGTGTTGACATCAAATTGCACCTTTTTTCGTCCATCCAATCGAACTTGTGGAATCGGGCCATCATCTCCTATTGTCGCACCTCGACAAGTAATTACAGCAACATCAATAGAATAAACTATGGGTTCTACTGAGAGCTTCCCAACTGTTGGTCCTTGGTTTTGTTTTGGTGGAGGATTCAATGGCTAGTTCATGTTTTGATTCACATTCTGATTTTGGTTCTGCAGTGGCGGAACATTCTTCACTTGCCACTTTGCAATCAGCTGTAGACAGTATTCAACTGTGTGATATGTGGCAGTACAGTAGGTACATTGCAACTCTAGGTTTGGGCAATCTCTTTGGTAGTTCCCCAATTCTCTACAATTGTAACATTGCACATGTCCTCGACCTTGTCCTCCTCCTCAACCAAAACATTCACCCCATCCTCCTCAGAATGCTCCACGAAATCCTCCTTGTTGTTGATACTATAGTTGATTGAACTGTTGTTGTTGTGGGGGATTCAGTTGCGGTTGAACATAATACGGTTGAGTATATTTCAACTTCTGTGGAGCATACTGCATCTGGTTATATGGTGGCTGCGTCGGAGCAAAATGTGGTTGCGGTAACAACTGTTGTTGCGGTGGTGACACAAACTGTGGCTGTGGTTGTACTGCCTGCGGTGGTGGTATCTCTATGGATTGATGGTCTTCTCCCTTCACATAATATGTATCCATCATCCTATCCTAGAGCAGATCATATGCTTGACATTTCTTGTCTTCATGACCAACAGATCGACAAAATGTACAATAAAAATTCGTAGGATTGGACACCATCTTCTGAAGATAGACACAGTCTTCGTGTTGATGTCCATGAACTTGAAATATGCGACACCATGGCATGCCACCATGAATTAGTGGATTTGGAGCTCCCAAAAGCAAGTAATTTCGAAAATCTAGGCATTGATCCTTATGATGTCCCTACGCATGACATTGAGTACACCATATTTCCACGATGTTCCCTTCCCTTCTTGATATCTTGCAATTGGATCATTGGGTATGCCAGTTGCGATTGGATCTCATTCATGCCAACTCCAGTCTCTCCAACAAGTGAAGCTTCCAGCTTCATTATGATCTCTAGAGCCTCGCTCTGTGTTGCAATATCTTTTTGCATCAAGGGAATCCTAATATGCGGTACTAATGTCACAATGAACCACTCCTTGTGTTGTACATCACTCATCCCAAAATTGACTTTCGTCATTAGTGTCTTGAATCGCTGGAAAAAATCCCAAACTAATTCATTTAGATATTGCTTTATCTCCTTTAGCTCTGTGATATACTGAGACTTAGACTTCAATTAATCTATTTCTAATTTTTGCTAGAGTCTTCACTGGTCTCCCGGTGGAAATTTATACAAAATTCATGTACCAGTCTAGTGCGTGACCCAAAAAAGTTGTCTCCAATTGACCTTTCTTAACATCATCATCCTGAGCTTGCTTTACACTCCAAACTACTTCGCAGAGAAACCAGTACTGTTGAGGATCCTCGGTCCCATTCCCATTAACAGAGGTAACTTTACATCATCACCCGCCATCTTGGACCTTCTTCCTACCTTAGTTGATCCGCTACTATTAGTGTGTTGATGACACGTCAGAAAATTTGGTGTAGAGGTATTATATCTTCTTGAGTTCAGTGGAGTGCATGGAGGTGTGGGTATGTTGTTGATTTGGGTTGGTATTTCCTTGGGATCAAGTGTAGACTGGTTGTCTCCTTATTCGTTGTAGGGTCACTTAGTCCCTTGTGATATTCTCTAGTAGCTTCTTGTTTCGGTTACGGCAGGACTCTCCTCAGTCCTCTGCCTCTTCTCTTGCTGAAAACTTGTCCCACTTCATAGAACACTACGTCCTTCCTCAGCTTCCCTCACAGTATCGTCATAACTTCCATCCATCTACCCTGTATCATTCCATCCAAACCTCGTCTCCACAACACCCGCAACCTATGCACACCAGTGTTCTACTCGTTGGAGTTCATCTTCAATATACCCTTTTCACATATGAACATTTTAATCAACAATTGTAAATATAACATAAACCTACCTCTTGGTCCTTTGAAGAATTCCCTTTCCACGTCGTTGTAATACTTGACTATGTCTACTGCAAAATCAGTGATGTAGCCTTCCAATATGTTGTCAAACCACACTTTGATGGCCCTCGATGCTCTGTTTTCTACCTCCTGCAGTTGCTGGATCAACTCCAGGGTCGAGCAAGTGGGTTCACCTATGTTAACACTCTGTTTTTAACAGTTGATCTAAGTGCTTGACGGAGGTTTGGTAGGGGTCCCAATCCCTTGAATCTCATATGGGTACCCTTCAATGAGGAAAGCGGCAGGCATGCTGTTAGCATTGGGCAGGGGTCATAAGCAAAGGTTGAGATTGATTGGAGGTGGATCAATGGCTCCAAACCGCTTCGCGTGAGAAAACATGCATGATCAAAGCTTCCTTCCTGGATTGTGAAACGTGTTAAATATAGGAATATTTCGATGGCTGAGATGAGGTCTGGGGCAGATATACGTCCTAAATTAATTTTGCGATCCATACTTGTATGGGTAAAACTACAATCTCAAATCGGGAAAGGGCGGTAGAGGTCGCGAAGATCAACGACCACGATGAAGAAGGAGATAAATCTACGGCTCTGGTTCATTTTGCAATGCGAACTACCACAAAAAAATATCAAAGTTTCTCATTGCGAAAGATGGTGGGGCCCACTCAGATCGACAGCTGCATAAAAGGTCGATCTCGATCGGCAGTTAAGATCGTGTCACAATCCAGAACTGCCCGCGGTGTTTAGAGGAGAAAGGTTGGCAGTAGGATGAATGGAACATGGATGGTGGATGTAAAATATTCCTTTGATCGGATGGCTGAAGAAGACTCCCAAGGTACAGGTTTCTCATCCAGTGTGGAGGTAACAGCGGAGGAGGCGTTCACATGTGTGATCTTCCCCATTGCAGATTGGTCGATTCCTACGACACCATTCGGGATATGCCTGAGGTGGAAGTCTTGTCTAGCGTCACTTTTTTCCTCGATTCGTAGGTGTGGTACGTGGTTTACTTCAAGGGGAGCCATCCTTGTGGCAGAATTATGTTCCCTAGAGATAGGCGGATTTTGTGTGAGTTGGCCTACAATAAGTAAGAAAAGTATTCGGTGAATTTGCTACTCACACACGGCAAAGCCACCACGATGTGGGAGGCCATTCTATTTTCTACTTCATTTGCATTAGATGGCGTACATGAAGCTTTCCCACAGCCGATGGTGAAGTGCCACGATTGATTAAACAAAGTGACTAGATCCCCATCAAGTAGAAGATCACTCTGCTCGTGCCTTCAAACATATTGATACCAGATACACTTGATGACAGAGTGTGCAGGAATGTTGACCAAAATTTGCGAAGATCAATCTCGAAGCCTTATAAATACTGTTTTCAGTTCAACAAGAGTGAACTAACATATCTCCAGAACCCGAGTTCTACTTCTCCATGAAGCTGCAAAGGCCTGATAGAGTTTGATGATGAAGATCTGGTTTGAAAATCTTATCCATCTAGGGGTGTTGATGGTTGGTGAGAAGGATCCACACTCACTCGTTGCCTTGCTATTTGCATTCCAATGGTGACACCAGCCATCGGGGCCTAGACGTGATACCAACGTTTCCAACGATGCGAGGCCTGGACACTTACTCCACGTAAGTATCTTTCCAGGAACCCCTGATACCATCGCGCCCATCAAAGCCTTCACAGAAGGGGACAGCCATTGACTGTTCCCTGTATAAACATTCGTTCGGATGGGAGCGTCAGGGGTTTAAAACCCTAACAACCTTGTTTGTGAAGTCCACTTTCCAAGGGTGGTGGAGCTGGTGTAGATACGTTGCACCTTAGTGCCTACGGGAGAGCTCACCTCATTGGAGGCGAGAAGTACAAGAATGACAAGCCACCCCACAGGTTCATCTCAACCAGAAGTAATGTGGCACTTCTTCCAAATCCCATGTCTAACAGTGTTACCAAGCAAGGAAGGAGGTGGCGGATGTGACTAGACTGGGGAAGGATGCCGACTACCTCACTAGTGTGTGCCCATGTGGAAAGCTGCATTTGAACACAGTGGAAGCACACACCTCAAATCCTAGAAGGATGCATCATACTCATCATCTGTCGTGGCGGCCAAATGTGTCAAACTGTTACCTGGGCCAAATGCGGCCACTAGTACCATAATGTCTGTTTATATTTGTAAAGGTGGTGATAGTCCACTCCTTGCACTGTTAACACCTGATGGTGACTTGTAACAGCTTTTAATTTGGTATTCTCGGTAATAGGATTGTATAAAAATGATCCCGATAGAGGGAGAAAGGAGTTAGTGAATTGGATTGGGAAACATTCTCGGGCTGAGGCTCCCCATTTGTAAAAAAATGATACCTGTGTATGAATAAATTGCAGTGAAAGAACTGTTTCTCATGGCAGAGATTCATGTGTCGTTGCTTTTCCCAATATGTATTTTCCTTTACATGTAAATGTGTTTCTTGTTTCCATTCCAGTTTGTTGATTGCTTTCATGTTTGCAACTTAGTGTATAACGGTTAGGAATTCATACTCGCTATGCTCATGTTGTTGTTCTAGACATTTATCAATGGTTCTTCTAAAGTTGCATGGAATTCATATTGTTGGTGCTCCATGCAATGGACTATCCTTTCTTGTCCTCTAATCGCCTGCTAAATATCTCCTGATTGGGAGATCAACGACTATCTTGCCTCTGTTTTCAACCCCTTGTCATTATTTCCCTTTGTAATCGTTTCTTACGCAGGTTTCGAATCCATTTTCCCATGGCCCCTTGCCCCTGATAATCCCACCATACTCCTTTCCTCAACATACTTTTCCCCATTCAGGATCCTATCCCCATGATTATGCTGATTGAAAATCCTATGCAGAGTAGGCTCTGGTGACACACGAGATTGAACATCTTATGCAGAGTAGAATTCGATGATAAACAAGAGATCCCTCTCTAACTACGCAGGGCCAAAGGTGTGGTCTAAAGCGGTTCTGCTGTTGCCCAGGAGTGGCCTCCCCTCACTCAACCTTGGGGGTTCAAATCCCGATGCCAACAGCCTCCTTGAAAATTTTTCTTCCAATAGGTCAATTGTTCCAACCACTCATACAAGATGACCGAAAACTCAAAGAAGAAATACTAATGGAGATCATAATAGAGATACCTTCCCAATCACTCTTTTGCTGCAAATTCCTGATCCTTCTGATTGAACCAATCTTGAATCTTCAGTCTCTTCGGATGCCACAACATATCCTCCTTCTCCTCGCATTATGGTACCGGCAACGAAACCATTTGTTGAAAAAGATTCGTCAACTGGGGTTCATGCTCTGTCGACACCATTAACTCAGCGATCCCCCTGAGCATCGGCCTAGACAAGTTTTACCCTGCCCATCAACACCTATGAAGCAGATGAAGTCTCACCTGAGATGTTTGAGGGAGAATTGTTGGAACCATTCCACAATAAGAAGTATGGTTTGTGCATCTACTATCTAACTACCACAACATTACTTCAAATATCAAGACAAGGGTTTTATATCATGAATCCATATCTTAAACCATCATATCGCATCACCATATTCAGATCACAGCAGTGCAATTACTCATAAGCAGACTGATCACCATAACATGATTCAAAACACATAAACATTGCATCATTCAGAAACAACAGACATACTGCAGCATTGATTCACTCAAAATGCATCATTCAACACAAGAAAAGAAGAAATACATAAAAAATAGTATTTCCATCGACATCCATCATGTCATATTCCTTCGCATCAAAATAGGATTTCAAAAAATATCTTCACAATTGCGACAAAACAAAGATCGGTCTTCCATAGAGCATAATTCAACATTCACGTCTTGATTCACTAAGCATGTCCAGCATAATATCCGAGACATCATAGCATAAGAATATTTCAACATTACATTCCTATCCCTATTTATAGGCTTGCACCTTTTACAAAATGGTCCACTTTGATCAAATCCTAACTAACTTGGACCAAAACTACAAAATTATGACCAAGCCGACTCTTTGTATACTTTCCTATCTTGTGCGCCATCCTTGGTCTTGCGCATCATCTTTGATCTTGCACATCACCCTTGGTGTTGCGCAGCTTATCTTCCTCAAAACCACCTGCCAACATGCACATTCAAGATATTACTCTACTCATCTGTTGACAGATATTACAACAATCAATATAATGCCTTATTAGTGATTCCAACTAACAACAATGTGACTGATGCATACAAGAACTAATTATAAGAAAATATATAAACACTTATTTATAGCATACATTCATGTGACACAAACACATTCATCAAATACACATTGGCACAGTATTTAAGGTGGAAACCAACCTGAGAAAAAACACAAAGGCTCTCTTCATCAGGCCTAAGAAATATATGGCACCTTTCGTTTGCACACTTAGCTTGCAGAATTTGTTCTAGATATTCTTCCACACTCTCATATCCCTAAAGTTTCCTCTCCTTCACTCTACTATCGATCTACACATATCCTAGATCGACTCACTCTTCTACTCTACTATAGATCCACACACATCCTATATCAACTAACTCTTCTACTCTATTTTCGATTTGTACATAGCCTAGATTGACTCACTCCTATACTCTATGACTCGTTGATTCTTTGACTCTAGAAACACAAAACAACCAATAAGTAACTATCTAGGGAGAAACTGTCTAACCCACACACAACTTGGGTTTTTTATTTTATATACTCTTACACATCATATTAATATGACTTCATTATGTTTGCCAACAAGTTGTGATTCCTATTCTAGTTACAACTTTCAATAGGCACTATCAACCCAAAATACAAAGATGTTTTATTCCTTAAAGCACATGTGACTCTTATACAACTTCTTACCCATGATATCTCAAGCTATCCCTTTCATCCGTTGCATTCCTTCTATCATGGTTTCTTCCTTTGTGGTTTATCTCGTCGCATCTTTCCTTCTATTGCAAACTCCTTCCTTTGTGGTTGCTTCTGTTGCAATTTCCCTTATACCACTACTTCTTCTATCATATCTCTTCCTTCGTTGTAGCTTCCTCTATAGTTTATTCTTCTATCATCATTCTTCCTTTGTCGCAGCTTCCTCTGTCATGCAAATAGACTCTTCATACTTCTAAGAATAATTCTAACCGAATTCTTCCTATCTTTCCTTAGAGCCAATAGACCCCCAACACTCACCTGTGGCTCATCCTGAGCCATGCTAATCCAAATTTCCTGTTACTACAACCTTGCATTGAAAATCTTGGAATATTTTCACTATCTCCTCTATTTCTTGTCACACATCTTCTTCTACCTTTCAAAAATTTTCCACAAGGCCAGAACTGAGGTGTTTCGACATTGCAAGTCCTGTGGACTCTGATGCTTGTCACACTTTTTGATGTATGAGATGAATAATGCCTGTAAATTCTGTGACTTTGTTATTCCTTTGTTGTTTTTGAGTTCGCAATGCTGCGATTTGCTGTTGAATTTTCTTCATTTCCATAGCCTTAGCCATTTTCTCTGCTAAGGAAAGCTTCTTTATTTCTTTCTACATCTGATTCGCCTCCATCTCAGTAGTGTGCAGTTTTTCTATGACTTTTTCTAACTCTACATCATCAATCAATGCTTCCTATGTCTAAGAAACTTTTTCAACTACCTTAGCACATAATGCCTTTTCCTCTTCTACTTTCTTTTCAGCTTTTGTCGCTGCCATCCTTCTTTCTTAGGATTGAAAGGTTACTTCTTTAGAGAATTAGGATCGACGATAGAAAATCTTATTGACGTCACCAAATATATATTGAGATTGTTGTCAATCTCATTGACATCACCAAATATATATTTAGCTTCTGTACATGTGATGGTGATTTTCTTGGCCCTTGTCATTGTCTACCCTTATTCGAACTTCGTTTTAGACCAATGGATTTTACCAATGGATACTTTTCATTCTAGTGGTTCTATTTGTCAACGCGTCTGGCAGTTTGGGTGGAATATCATCTAGTAGCCAAATTTCAACCACTGCTTCTTCATTTTCCATTGGTGGTGCTGGTGCTTTCTTCTTGTGGGTGGCAAATCACTTCCTTGTTGAAGGACAGGGTGGGTCTAGTCTCAAACTCATTGGAGGAATCACTAGTGACTCTGACACTTCCCTTGTAGCCATGAATTTTGGTGGAAGAATTCCTACCATATGTTTGATAATAGTTGTGGGTGATGGTGTCTCAACAATAGATTCTACAACTGTATTGATACTGAAAATCGAAATAACCATGCTCTGCAGAAAACTTAGTTTGTCTCTTGTAGTTGCATACAACAAGTTCTCTATCGAATGCAGCAAAAATGAACTAAAACTTGGGCACGAATGGATATAATGTCTACCCGTTCAATCAATTATACCTTTACACACACGGATAATGAGTGGAAAGGTGACAGCACTATCTGTTACGTGGGCCAATTGTCTAAATCATCATATACAAACCGCCACTTCATCTATCACGTTAGTGGTAATTATTATGCAATCATAATGGAAGTGACCAAAACGTATGCCACCAAAATACCTTGGGCCTTTAAATTAATTATGGTGTCCTTTGAATTAATTACGATCGGTTGTCATTTCTACGACTCTATTTTGACTTGCGATAGTATCTCTCTTGCTGCGACCTATATCCAACCTTCGACGTTTTTCCTTTTCCTTGTGACGGTCAGGTTGTATTCACCATCATTTCTTCGCTTGTGACATATAAATAGTTTGTGACAGTTTTCCTTTCTCTATGACATAGTAGCAGTTTGTAACGGTTTTTGCTTCTTCTTTGCGACAACTCATTTCCTACGATTACAATAAAAATTTTCAGAGGTTTTTTTCTTTCTTTCTTTTCCCTTTTCTTTTTTCTCTTTTTTTTTTCATTCGACCGAGCCATGGCTATCCTAATAAGGCTTTAGTTGAATTGCGTTCACTAGTCCTTTGACAAGTATTCGATCCAAATTCTACAATTGCACTGCTCCTCCTTTAATGATCTTCGTAACAATATACGGTCCTAGCCAATGCATTTTCAGCTTACCCGGATGCTTGAAGAATTTGCTGGCATATAGAAGAACAAGTCCTTCAACCTGAAATTGTTTGTTCTTGATGTGGGGATCATTCCATACTTTCTATAGTTCCTTCTAAACATTTTGATGGTATCCTGCAACAAAATGATCTTCTTCCAACGGTATCAACTGTGACATTCTTTCCTCGATAGGAACAACATATGTTATCTCTATGATCACAACAATCCTTAAGCTAGGTATAATGTATTCCATTGGAATTACAACTTCTTTTCCATATACCAATCGAAATGGTGTTCATCCTGTCAGTTTCTTACAAGTCGTGTGATATTCCCACTCTTTAGACATTGCAAATCTTTGTCAATGCATTCTCCATTATTTTTCTAAATGATTCGATAACACCATTTGCTTGAGGGTGATATGGTGTTGTATTTTTATGTTGTATCTGGAATTCTAACGTCAGTTCCTCAATCAACTGGTTAAAAACGTGTGTCCCTTGGTCGCTTATCAAAATTTTTGGGCATCCAAATCTAGTCACAACATTTTCAAATAAAAACTTAGAAGTAGTCGCAAGAGTACAATCGTTTACTAGTGTTGCTTTAGCTGATCTGGTTAGGTAGTTGGTCGTATTGATTATATATCTTGCACCTGTGTGCTTCCCTATTGGACTAATAGGGCCCAAAATATAAATGGCCCATTTATCGAATTCCTACAGAGTTATTTGTGTTACTAATGGAATTTCATCTCGTTGCGATAACTTTCCAGTTCTTTGACAAACGTCACAGCTGCAATAGTATTCTCAGGCATCTGCATGCATTGTGGGCCACCACAATCCTGCTTGCAATATATTTTGCATCATATCTTTTCCAGCATAATGGCCTCTTGCAACACCATCATGTTCTTCATTCAGTATCCGATCGGTCACTCGTTCTCCAAGATGCAACGACGAAGAATCTCATCAGGGCCCATTTTATATAATTGCCCAGTGATCAACTAGAAGTACACAGCTCGCACAATGAATTGTTTCCTCTGCGCAATAGTAAATTCAATTGGTTCACACCCCGTACTAATTTTTTTTATGATGCCTCTTAATTGGTCATCAAACATTGTTATCGCAAATAATTGCACATTAGGGAGACTATCTCCGAGGTTACCAGGTTCGTCTCCACTTTCAATCCTTGATAGGGGGTATGGTCCTAATTCAGTCAGCCTAGTTTAACAATGACATCAAATTCAAATTCCTGAAAAAGGAGAAGCCACTGACAAATCTTCCCCTCAAACACTGTCTTGTTCACTAGGTATTTTAGTGTTGAATGATCTATGTACATTTTGAAATGTCCATCAAGTAAATAGTTTCTAAATTTTGGAAGAGTGTATACCATAGCTAGTCCTTCTCTTTTTTTCATGGTATAGTTCTTCTTTTCTGTGGATAATTTTCATCTAGCGAAGGAAATAGGATGATCAATCGACCCTTCGCTAAGCTACTATGCTAGTACCACACCGAGCGCGATAGATGACGCATTGACATGTACATCAAATTCTTTTTTCTATTTTAGAAATACAAGTATGGTCATTGTAACCATATTTTTCTTTAAAGTGTCCATAATTTCTTGGCAAATTTTCATCCAGTGGAACTTAACATATTTTTTCAATAACTTCTCCATCGGAGTAGTCACCTCCGCATATCCTTTGATAAATTTTTGGTAGTATCATGTATGCCCCAATTTTTCTCTCAGTTGCTTCACTTTGGTAGGTGGTGGTAGGTTGACAATGATCACAATTTTAGCAATGTTGAACAAAATTCCGTTGCTACAAACCACATGGCCCAAAAGAATTCCGAACGGGGCACAAAAGATACATTAATTTACGTTCAACGAAATTTGATACTGGCAACAATGTTCCAGCGTCATCTTGAGGCTCTCAGTATGATCCTTTATGAGCCCAAATACTGTCCAATCATCAAAGTAAACCTCAATAAATTTATGAATAAAATCTTTAAAGGAAGCTACTACTATTCTGGAAAAAATAACAGGAGCATTCTTGAGTACAAAGGGAATTACCATGTATTGGAAACAACCCCACTCTGTCACAAAGGTTGTATTGAGTTAGTATTCCTTTGCAATTATAAAATGATGGTATATAGAGAACCCATCAGTGAATGAGTAAATTTATTGAATCCCGACACTCTCCAGTAATTAATCTGTAAATGGGGTTGGAAATGGGTCATGTAAACAAGCATCATTCAATTTTATTAGGTCGATGTAAATACGCACTTCACTAGTATTTTTTTGTCTTGCACTACTATTAGGTTGATCCACTCTGATTCTTCTATAGTTTCTATGATACATGCATCTAACATTCGATCCATCTCTTCCTTGAATTTTTCTTTATATTGCGTATTTAGTCGGTATGGTCGTTGCTTGATATGTTTTGTGTCGGGCGTTAAAGGAATATTCATTTCTCCAAGGTCTCTGACCATCTCTTTCATCTCTGAGAATTTGGTAGGGAATAGATCTTGAAATTCATGCAATATATCTGTGATCTTTGTGACAGTCTCATCATACCAATAATCTCCAATATTGGAAAATTTTGGATTTTCTGGGGAGACGATATTGACTTTCTTGACTTTTAACAGGTTCAGAAATAGGTCACTAGAAATACCAATTCCTTCCACCGTGCACATACCTTCAAATTATGTAATGTGTACATCAAGTGGGTCATCGTCATTAGGTTCTCCCATCACATTATAACACTTCATCCAATGTTGGATTGTCGTGTTGTTTTGATTGAAGTTTGTCATTAAGATCGGGATATCTTCAAATATCTTCGTCTTGATTACTTGCAATGCAACATCAATCGATGGATGATCATCGACAAATTAAAATGTGTGTATGAATTTAGTAACTAATTCAACCCACTCAATAGTTCCTTGTCTTAGTTCAACTGATGTATACCATCTCCTTGGTATCATCTATAATGTGTGTATGAAATGATGAACCCATTCCTGTCGCGAAAATGCATCCCATGTTGCATGACAATACTAAATATGGTCAATAGGATTAGACAATCCTGTATAATTTTGACCAGTATAACTGATCTCTTATTCGCCAACAATCTTCGAGATTATGGCCATTCTCTTTAGACATCGAAAGAAACTTTCTTTTGTGCTCCAGATCACATCTATGGTTATTCATGCTGTGTATCTTTGTCTTCTCCAGTTGCAGTACCTCCTCTTGTCATGACAACAATATTTTCTTCTCTTGGCTTAGCATAAATCATTTAGATATTCTAGTTGGGATTTGGATTGGGATTACGTAAATGGTTTGGATTTCCCACATTTTTAGTCTGTCACTTCACAATCAACTGCGGGCATTGTTCAAAAGTATGATCAAAGGGTTTACAGTACGGACATGTTTTTGCAGGGTTCTCACAATCCATGGAAAAATGTCTCGATTGTCGGTTGTCCACAATTGTAACATATGATTTGGCCTGTTCTGCAACCAAATCCTCCTCCTTGTCCTTGACCTCAAAAATTTCCACCCCCCTAGGTTGACGATATTGTTGTAGTGGATATTGATTTTGTAGTTACTGGGGATGAGGATACTGAGCTTGTGGATATTGAGCTTAAGCTTTCTCAACTTGCAACTGCTCTTCATTTTTCATTAAATAAGTATCGACCATTTTCTCCTGTAGTAGCTGGAATGCTTTGCATTCGTTCTCATCGTGGCATACTGATTTACAAAATTTATAGTACAAACTAGTTACGTACTTACAATCTTTTGCAAGTACAAACACTCTTCGAATCAATGGCCTCTAGTCTGGCATATTCTACACCAAGTCATCCCTTGGGTATTTAATGGGTTCAGGACTCCTACTATGACATAGTTCATGAACGTCGGGCAATTGTACTTGTGGTGTCCTTCAGTTCTGTATCTAGTACATCAAATTTATTCTTGTACTTTCTTCCCTTTCTTAATGTATTGGAGTTGCAGCATGGTATTGGTTAGCTGCAACTGAATTTGTAACATTCCCGCACTAATATCTTCGATAGGCGAGGATTCTAACTCCATGTCCAACTCTTGTGCTTCAGTCTGTGACACAATCTTCTATTGCATCAATGGAATCTGTGTGTGTGGTAATAATTCTTCAATGAACCAATATTTGTGTTGTACATCTGACATCTGAAAACTTACTTTATCCATTAATGTCTTAAATATCTAGTCGAATTCTCACACAAAATCCGTAGACAATTTCTTAATTTATTTAATCTCTGTAATACACTGAGATTCATATTTTGTCCTTTTGAATTCATTTATTAGTCCTACTTGAATTTGGTTGAGTGTATTCTATGTGAATCCTGTTGGAACTATAGAAAACATCATATACAAGTCCATTGCACGACCCCTCAGGGTTGTGATCATCTGCGCCTTATTTATGGCTTCATCTTGGACCTGTCACACGGTCCATATAGCTTCACATAGAAACCAATGTTGCTCTGGGTCTTCTAACCCATTTCCATTGAATATCGATGACTTAATATCATTCCCAACCATTATAGTGGTTCTTGGTATTGTTGGACAAAATTTTTGTCTCGTCGAACTTCCTTTTCTACTATTCCCACAGTTAGTATGACTTGTACTGACAAACCCACTAGGAGATGAGTTTCTATACCTTACCTCCAGATACATATGTGGATTTGTAGGTGTGTCGTATTCGTATTCTATATATAGGGCTTCTTCTTCCCTTTCAGGGATAAGCTGATATTCCTCTTCTTTGTCGAAGAACCTATGTCAAAGTGAAACATCAATTCATAGTATTATCTTCTGGTCATATTGCAAATTCCTCTCCTTGTCATAGTTCTTCTTCTTTTTCCTGACCGAAATATTCTTCCACTCCTTAGACGTCCACATTCTAGTTCATTTCCGTTATCACCAGGGCACATCTCAGCTTATTTCGTTCCATTTTTCTCACACTTCTTCTGCGACATATCCCAAATTTCTGTGCACAATTCTTGAACCGTCAGAATCCATTGTCAGGATTACTTTCTTGCATACGAGCATATTTATCCAAGTCCTCAAAGATGTCAAATACCTTCCTCTGGGTCCTTGGAAAATTTTTATTTTCACCTCACTATATGAGGTTATTGTGTTGACAACAAACTCAGTGATGTATCCTTCCAAAATATTGTCTACCCAAAAATCAACAACCCTAGATATAGGGTTGCTAACACATTTCAACCGCCAAATCAGCTGAGGATTCCACTATGTCAGTTCTCCTTCTTAGAAATTTTTTCATTGGGTTGCTAGCATCAACAACCACTCACACACAAAATTCATGAAAGAAAATTTCATGAATATCCATATAGAGGTATCGCTCCAACCACTTCATCGGATTCAACAGCGATCCTTCACTTTATTCTCGTGCATACTCTAATGCTTTGGAATCCACCCACTCTTGAATTTCTGCCTTGGTTGGGTGCTAAAACATATCCCTCACCATAATGATTCATGGTCCCGACAACAAAACCATTTGTTAGCATTTCTCCCTTCGACCTAGGTCCATCCCTTCTTCTTACGACAACAAAGCCAAAGATATCGAACGAACAGAGAAAGGCTCAGTCAGCAGCACCTGCGATGTAGATGCAGTCTCACTTGAGATATATATTATGGGTAACTACCAGAACCCAATTTCTACAGTTGGGTGGGGATTTCTCCTCTCGCAACACCTTACCTACTCGCTTGACTGAAGCTGATGGATAAATTATTTATACTTGTTATGCACATTTGAGATATTACTCTACTTATCCGTCAATAGATATTACAACATTCAATAGAATTCCTTATTAGTGATTCCAACTAACAACAATGTGAATGATGCATGAAATAACTAATTATAAGAAAATACATAAACACTTATTCACAACATACATTCATGTGACACAAACACATTCATCAAATACACATTGACACAGTAATTAACATGGAAACCCATTGAAGAAAAACCACAAAGGCACTCTTCATCTGGCATGAGAAATATATGGCGCCTTTTGTCTGTGCACTCATATTGGAGACTCTGTTCTAGATATTCTTCTACACTCTATACAGACTTCTCTCTCCTCTCATTCTCTTGGTATTATATCCTTGAAGTTTCCTCTCCTTTGCTCTACTGTCAGTTCGCACATAGCCTGGATCGACTCACTCTTCTACTCTACTGTCAATCCACGCACATACTGGATTGACTCACTCTTCTACTCTACGACTTGTCGACTCTTTGACTCTACAGACAAAAAAAACAGTAAGTAACTAGCCAGGGAGAAACTGGCTAAGCCACACACAGCTTGGGTTTTCCATTTTATAGACTCTTACATATCGTATTCAGTCGATTTCACTCTTTTAGCCAACAGAATGTCATTCCTATTCTAGTTAAAACTATCAGTAGGAATTATAGGCCCAAAATACAAAGATGCTTTATTCCTTAAACAATGTGTGACTCTTAGTCGACTTATTACCCACGATCTCTCGAGTTGTGCCTATTAGCCACTACATGCCTTATATTATGGTTTCTTTCATTGCGGTTGATCTCATCACATCTTTCCTTCTGTTTCGAACTCCTTCCTTCATGGTTTCCTTTGTTGCAGTTTCCCTTTTACTGCTAATTATTCTGTCGTATTTCTTCCTTCGTCGTAGCTTCCTCTATAGTTTTTTCTTCTATCATCATTATTCCTCTGTCGTGGCTTCCTCTGTCGCACAACTAGACTCTTCATACTTTCAAGCAGAATTCTAACTAAATTCTGCCTATCTTTCCCTAGGGCCAACATGGATAATGCTTCTAAGATAATAAAGAATGAAATTATATAGTAGTTTTTGTCTCTGAAGTTACATACATTTCAATTGGCAAGTGTAAAAAATACAAAGAAGTTGTCTTAAATATGAAATGGGGTTACAAATATTGTCGCAGAGGTAAAAAAAAAGTACATAGATTTGAAATAGGTCATAATTGGCAATTTCATCATATTTCCCTATTTATGGACAAATTTGACTATTCAAGGATGAGCAAAAATTTCAGTAGTGCTAAAAGAAACTGCTCAAAATTATGATCCAGGAGTCCACAAAGATAGGTGTATTTCAGTATTTGATGAAGTTTGTTATTCAAGTCGAGGAGCTCATACTAATAGACATAATTTAGACATATCCTACGAAGTTTTTTATAGTCTAGGAGTTCATAAAGATAGGCATACTGTTAATATCCATTGAAGGTTGTTGTTCAATATTGGTGTTGCTGAGTATCATTTGAAATTGCTCAAAGAGTGATGAAGTATGCTCATGTTTCTTCTCCAATCACTCAAATCAACCATTTAGAGATGAAATTTCTTCTACATTTATTTGATTAATCTTTATTTGGGAATACCACTCTTTAATATTTGCTTCCCATGCCTAAGACACCCAATGCTCTAGATGGGTCTTGATATTTTCAAAGTCATGTTGTTGTGATTGAACTATCAAAAAGGATTGCCATAGTGAAATTAACATGCTAAAGAGGATTTGTCATGGTGGTGGAAGTACTGAATGAAGATGTGAGTACTTGCTCAGAACCTATGAACCGGGAGAAGTCACACAAACTTGATGGATATGTATTTATTGAACATGGTTCAATGTATAATCATATAGAGTTCATAAATGAGGATTAGTGATGATTAGAAATCATCTATGCTTGCATGCATTTGGATAAATTGAAATGAATAAAAGGTATAATCACATTCATAATTGGCAGCATGAATGTATTGACATATTTACCTGAATTAATGTTGAAAGTTACACACGAGGGATAACCAATTTGTATTGGAGTACTATGACATCCATGTTCTTATATCATAAATGATATGTCAATTCAACCTAATTTTCAAGGAGATTAAATCATATGGATGATTGATTCCATATATCTAAGAAAGTGAGTCGATGCAAATGTCATATACCTCAAATTATTGTGGCACGTGACAATTAAAGTAGATAAGTTGATGCAACTGATAAGAATAATGAAGATGTAATGATTGATGAGAAAGGTGTATCTTGTAGCAAGGTATCAGTCATAAACATAAAATCAGGAAGAGCCACGTAAAATCAAGAAGCCCTAGGCCATTTATATCAAAGGAAGTAACCAAAAGTGTGCAGTCATGGAAGCAAAAAAATTGATCAGTGCTTACATTCAAGGAGAGAAGAAATGCAAGAGACACATAATTTTGATAAGGAACCCTTTTTCATTGATTTCAAAGGGGAATAAATTGACATAGGGGTAGTGTAACAATAGGATGCTCGAAGTGTTGCCATCAATGACAAAGGGGAGATTGTTGGAATTAATGTTGTCATTGATGTCAAATGGGAGATAGTTGGATTGAATGTTTTCATAGATGTATATAAGAATCCTGAGAGATAGTTAGACCGAATGTTGTCATTGATGTCAAATGGGATATTGTTGGACTGAATGTTTTCATAGATGTCTATAAGCAGCCTAGGAGATAGTTAGACCAAATGTTGTAATTGATGTCAAATGGGAGATTGTTGGACTGAATGTTGTCATAGATGTCTATAAGAAGCCTTAATGAATCCAGTTTGAAGAAGTATATAGAACAATGATATACAGAAACAACCCTGAAGCCAGTTTGAATATGCATATAGAAAAAGGCTATACCGAAAAAAAATTTGAAGCCAATTTGAAGAAGTATATAGTAATAAGGTTGTACAACATTAGCGCAGTGACAAGACATAAAAAAAGTTGATAGCATAAGTGCATAATTGGTACACATGTAGAAGAAGATGCAAATATTCGAAGTGTGCAATGAGTCGATATGTTGTAGAAAGTGATCCGTCGAAGTGCGTTTGTTGAAGTGCGTAGTACAATTGACAAGCTGACGAAATGTTGAAGAAAAGTGGGGTACAAGCCCCTTGTTGTGGTACAAATACTTATTCTTTGGATAGTCATTGTGGTCAATTGATTAAATTAAGAAAAGAAAATAAACATGTTATCCCTTTTGTGGAAATTAGAAGTAATATAAATAGACAAGTACTAATGAAATTTAGTGTGTGGTGTGCAGTGCGAGTATGCATAATCCAATGTTTTAATTTCCACAGATGATAAAAGGAGAGAGAAACAAAAAGCAAACTCAGTGTACAATCATGTCACAAGGAGGAGTTGGATAAGTGATAGATTAGAAAATGAAAGACCATAACAGATTTAAGGCAAGTATAGAAACTATATTAGCAAGGAAATTCGTAAGACAAAGTGAGTGTGAAACTCTATAAGAGGCAATAAAGTAATATGAGATTGATAAGAAGGAATTGATGAAGTCAACATAGTTTATTGTTCTGAAGAATGTTTGCTAATGAATATGTACAAGTAGTTTCCATACACATCAGATAATGAGTATCATTTGATGAAACACAAATTGAACCAAGAAGTTAAATGAAGGATTAAAGAGTGTGGTCAAAGCATGCAGTGAGAAGAATATGTTTCCAGATTCTTGAAGCATGCTAGAAGGAACTCTATAATTAATTTGTACACTAGTCATAGCCGGTGTTACGCAGTGGATGTCAATATATTCACTAGACAATATTGATCTTATCTGGAATTTGGGTCTTTCCCTGAAGATTGGATTCCTCATGACAGGTTGGATTCTATCAGGAAGTTGGGTCTTGCATGAGGGTTGGATCCCTCACCTCTCAGTTGGTGTTGAGAAACCCGAAGATTGGTGTATTCTAAAACTGATGTACTAATGATATATCAAATATTCAAAATTATTCTTGGTGTATTTTGCTTGTGATGTTCATTGTTTACTTAGAGCAACATTTATTATAAATAATAATTATGACATGCAAATAATAGAAAAATCTAATTAAATATGTGATACATTGATTCACCACCACCCTCTTAGTGTACTTGATGTGTTCAATAAGGGAGTGAAAGTAGGTTAAGGACGATGGGTGAATATAGGCTAGTTATGAGCATAAATGGGAAGAAATGATTATGCTTGTTCTAAGTACCTCGTGATTGTTATGTTATATAAATGAATAAATGAATCTTTTGATACTACTCATTTTGTCTTCTTTATTCAGTATTGTTGAATTGTCAAATGTTGAAATTTGAATAATGTAACTATGACATGATTTTTTTTAATTCACAATGGTTCATGTATTTCCTTTTGACTTTGACTTTGACATGAAGTTTCTTGAAGGAGGGGTGTATGTAATTCCCCACACTCTGATTCCATTTTTATGTTGTGCATGAATTTGAGTATACATCAAATTAAAATAATTTATGTACATTATGTAATTTGAATTATTAGCGTACATATGAGGTATATGCATGCCAACTACATTCCCGCATCTCAAAAATGTGTGCTAGTATGCTTATTTATTATAATATATGTTAATAAATCTTATGTGGATGATTGATTATGTGTTTTAGAACTATGTTAGTTATTTTATTTTAAGTTTAATAATATTGTTAAAATGATTACAAATAAAAATGATTTGTAGATGAGACATTTAAGGTTTGAGAAAATAGTTCATTGATTTGTTTTTTTATTTCCTCAAAATATATTGTTTTGTGACTTGAGCTTATAAGTTCATATAGGATATTTTATTTGTTATTAATTGTATTTAAAGGAAATCCATGTGGGGAAATATGGGGAAATTGAATGATTACGGGAAGATGTGTAAGGGAGAATCAGTGGAGGATGGAGACAAGTGGAGGAAACCTCAATTGTTCAGGGGTTGGAAAATATTTGAAAACATTTTGGGAAATTTTATGTGGGGAAAGAACCTGTAGAGGAATTTCAAAGAAGAGTGCTACTATTTTGTCTAATATTTTTGGGCACAAGGACAAAAAAAAATCTCACAGTTATCTAAGCTAGGGAGTCAGATAGATTGTTACCAGCAGGATGGGAGGTTAAACTAGTTTGGGTTACAATTTTGACTGCTACTAATTTCAATATTGTTAGCGAAAATATTCAATTAGTTGGAAAAATACTATTTCCCTAGTCTATATAGTATAGATCTAGAAAAAAACACAAAAAATAATGAAAACCTCTCCTTAGATCTAATCAGAATACTTGAAAAGAATGAAATCTTACCTCATTTGAGGTTGTCCTTGCTAGCTTGAAGCTTCAAAACCTATTGTCATAGAAGAACCTGCACAAAGACCAAAGCCAACAAGATACAAATGGAAACATACAAGATAATCAACTAGATCTATATTAATGACCAAGGAGAAAAATAATAAACATAATTATACAATGTTTATGGGAAAGGAAAACATGATTACATTAATAGAATGAAGGGAAAATTTACAACCAAAGATCCTTGGTGTTGTGCTTCTTCCCACAAGCCTTTTGCCTCAACCTTCAATCTGTTTCCTCTCAATTATAGAAAGGTTTCAATAGCATATGGATGCTTTTTTGGTCCTCCCTCAAACCATGAGGGTGAGCTTGCGTTTATAAGCTAAAAAGGGATCAAAGGAGTTGAATATTACTTGTATAAAGTTAAGGGATCATCCCTAGGGGTTATGGTATCAACTACCACCTATTCTGGTTGGTTGGGATAAGCCTCCAGGAGGGCTTTCTTCTAGAAATATCACAAAGCTTCTCTTTTTTCCTTTTAATGAGAGTTGACAAACCTTGTACACTAGCAATTGGCACCAGGAAGAGGTGACACTCCTTGTATTAAGGTATGGAGTGTCATCGACTTTGTTTGTCCATTAGTAACTAGCATTAGCGCAGTCTAATTCCTTCTGCCAAAAAGTAAGGTGCATCAGTATTACTAGAAATGGGCTTTTGGTCAGGAAATACCTCTTCTAAAGTATTTTTGGCATAAATACTCTAGGGATTTAGGAAAATGACAAGATTTCGGTGTAATAAAGACTTCAGAACAAACTAAATACTTTTTGAATGAGAAAATCATGCATTTTCTTCTTATTGATTTATTTAAGTTATGGAAAAATTCAAATTTAGTTTTACCTTAGAATTTTTGTGAAACTGTATATTAAATTTCTTATTACCGAATGTGAAATGTGATAATTTCCTACATAGCACAATGGAATGAATTAATCAGTGTTATTAGTTTGGTAATATAGTGTGCATATTACTAAATGTTGTTAGAAAGAAAACATTAGATTGGAAAATCAAAACTATTAACTAGTAACATAATATTGTTTACATCTTATCGAAATAAATAAATAGGGACTCATAGGAGCCCTACACTATTAGATAGAGGCGCATAGGGGATCTAATACCAAGAAGGGGCTTCTGTTAATTCAATTCTACTTAACTTCAACATGGTTCACATGAAGCACTGGTGGAGGTATTATTATTCGTAATTTTCTTGTTTAAAGTTTGCTAGTGAATTGATGTTAGCTTCAAAATTATTACCTGCATAAATTATTTATTGTTACTAAAGAGTAAAATTGTTAAATTATAAAGAGTTCAAATTGGAAATCTATAATATCTATGTATGAATGAAATTGTTAGAATGGGAATCTAAAAATTTTCTTAGCATGAATTAAGTGCAAAATTAGATGAAATATCACACTTTAAATCTAGTATAGTGTGATATAGTTAATTAGAAATTGTGAGGATACCCCATATTCCCTTCCACCATTATAAACACTACCCACAAATACATGTCCTAAATCCCACCTCGAACCCAAGGTACCCTAAACTAATCGAATGGAGTGGATAAAAAGTAAAGATACTATTTTTTTTCCTGAATGTGAATTACAATAGTTGAAATCAAGGAAAGCAAATGTTATGATTTAAGTTTGTCCCCAAACCGAGACCATATCCTCGAAAACTATCCATTGTGTGCCAAAACCTTCAAATATTCAACATAAGAACTTATTGAGTTAAATATTACCTATATAGAAGGTTTGTCGGCCTAGGGGCCGCTCGTGTCCCATGGGATTCAAATAAATATGGTATGTCCCCTAACATTTAGTGCACTCCCCTTAAATTCAATCACTAATAATAATATAATAGTATTATAAGTTTATAACTTTTCCTAACCCCTAACCACCACTTTAAACTCCATCCATATAGTAAAATAAATGATACAACATTGTTGAAAATGTTGGTCTTATATTAGATACCCTTGAACTAAATATAATGAAAACAAGGGGATGCAATAGGTAGTGGGCCTCTTACTAACATAATGATTAATGGTTGTTTGGTGAATATTATTTCTTGCTTAATCTATCCCTCACTCCTCTATGTTTGTGTGAATGTGTTAGCCTAGTATGCCTATGTCATGACATCCTGAGATTGTTGCTAAGATGATAAATTCTCCTCCCCTCCTACTCTTCCCTCATGTACCGCTTGGTTTTTGGGATTGGTTTGTGATATAAACAAGTGTGATACAATATATATGATTCGGTCTTGTTCTATATGTGCATTTGTATGTTAATAAAATGGTTTGTTGCACTTATTTTGTTGTATATTGCTTCTATGACTATAAAATATCCTTCCCTCGTATCCTTCTATTTTGTCTCATAATTGTTGTTATTTTCTTATAAATGAATTATTGTTTAATACATTGGTATCAGAGCTCGTCTTAAGACATGCGTTGATCCAACTTTTGACAACAAATTTAGTAAAAAATGTTTAATTTCAATCTTTAATAATGCATTTCATCAAACATTAATTTCACACCTTTTGTCAAACATTGTTTGATTCCAATATTTGGTCACATGTTTTTAAAAACAATATGAAATTGGTTTTGGCCATTTCATTGGTACATACCATTTTAACCACAAAAACCTACTTAAACTACCAAAACCATTTCAAGTGTCACCTAAAAATCTGCAACAAGCTTCATGAGACACCATAGAGAAACCTATCTATGGACCAAATCACTTATAAGAGAATGTGTGTGTGTGTGTGTGTGTGTGTGTGAATTTGTTAAAATTTATGGGTTGGAGTGCATTTGTCTTCAATGCATCAAGTATTTTTGGTGTTTGCATTAGTCTGGGCTTATACTATCAAATATAAAATGTGAGCCCACGTCCTTGCATAAATAATTGTGAATCTATGAGAATTGTTATATCCATGTGCTTAGTTGTTTCCACAACCTATGTTTGATTCTACAATGATTGTTCAAACTACCAAACCATGCATTGATAGAATATATTATGATACCCAAATCAAGTCATTATTAGTTGTGATAATAAATCATATTTTTTCTTTTGTACCTCTATTGACCATGTCTCCTTCAAGTCTAATGAGGTGCAACTAAATACTCCTGTTCAATTTTGTCTTGGTCTGATGATTGAAAATGTTTATTTGGATCCTTTTGAAGTACTTTACCTTTCTCTACTTTATTAGTCCAATGTTATTTTATACCGGGCTAGGGTGGGTCTATGGATTATAGCAAGGTTGAATCTAACTACAATGAGGGTTCCTCTAGTATTGGAGATTCACAAGTTTTCTTTGTATATAGTTAAGGTGCCTCTTGGTGAGGGTTTAAATCCAAGAGAGAATCCTTGCTAATTAGCTAGGGTTCTTCCTTTTCTCTGTCCCACCATGTAGATTTGCTTCGAGATTTCCTAAAGTGTTTTTTCTTAGGAGATTTATTGTAATGGGTTGTATTATTCCCCATTTCATAACAGGATCTACAATAATATGTGACCTACTCATAATCCAAATTTTGTTCCTAGGAATGATATTTAGCTATCAAAATTATTTTGGTTGTAAACTATTCATTGAATTCCAAATCCATACAAATTTGGGCATATGTCGTGAGGTTGTGGTGCCTTGTTTCCAAACTTCCATAATAAAAATTACTAAGGACATTATTAATGGTGCAAAGCAAGTCAAGACCCCAAAAATATAGGGAATATTTGGAAGCCTAACCCACATTGACGTTGTGGAAAGAGAGTTTGCAAATGGATCAAAAGGAGTTTGGGATTTTATGCCTAATATGGATTTTACTATAACCAAGGTAATTTATCTTATAATAAATTAAATTTGACTATAAATAAACCCTTCACACAAAAATAGATAAATTCCCCCTCTTGAAATTTTGTCTTCCAAGAGTTCAAGACCCACTTGTGTAGATTTACTAAACGAGGTCAAATTACATTGGAACAACACAAAAGATCATTATATCTATAGAATTTTGTTTGGAATACTACTTCTTTAAAAACAGGGAGATATAGAGTTGGATCCTTATGGACCAAGAAAAAATCTGGAGGAAAGAAGTCAGAGCTAGCACCATGCTTAACCACATCATTGGAGGAGCCCTTGGATGAGCCACCAAGGAAATTTGAGATGCCTAAAACACCTACAAAAATTGAGGAAGATACCCAAACAAGATTCATCATACTATCCGCAGAGGGAGGGGGAATGAGAAGAACTATAATGAAGGAACTAATAGGAAGTGGAATAGAGATTGCCACCACAAAGTCATCAAAACATAGGTGCACTCAATTAAGAGGAAGATAATGAATAGGGGAGTGAAATGGATCTAAGAATTGAGACTAAAAAGGGACAAATGAACCCATGGGAGAGAAAAAAATCACAATAGAAAATGAGTAGGGGAAAACCCTAGTGGTCACATGTAGGTAATCACCTAGAGCCATTTTTTTGAAAACAATCATACAACTGAAGGACATGGGGTGGGATTTGATCCACTTATGTGTGCATAGGTCATGCTATCATTTACTATAATAGAAAACAACACCCTTTGATATGACATGTGATGTCATGTTAGTGGTTTGGGGGCACATGGTAAGGGTCTCAACTCCAGTGCCATGGTAGGCCAATGATTGGAAAAAGGTCAAAAACACTATGGAAATGGTTTCAAGGGTGTCTTGGAAACCTAACAGTAGTTTAATATATCATTTGTTGGCAACCCCAATGAAGGTTTATTAAAATACCTATGCTAAATTGAATCTTTCATGTTGTTATTAGAGAAACAACATAGATAAAGGGACATCATGTGGTTTAATGGGTCCAAATTGAACAAGTGCATTTATGATGGTGTTGTATGAATGGGTTATCAAAGTGATTTATCCAAATGGAACAAGTGCACAAGTGGTGCACCAAGTAGTTTTAAGTGCATTTATGGTGGTGACAAAATATTTGTTTTGGTTATGAATTTTCTTAGTGAAAGAAGCAAGCACACTTCTAAGACACACTAATGAAGTACACACAATCCATTAATGTTGAAAAGGAGCCTTTGAAATGTCTTAAACAATAGTGATGAAATCCACCATGCAAGGCAATTGAAGTTACAAATGAGAAACTATAGTAAGGTATTCCCAAGGCAATGAAATCTGTCTATTATAGTTTGACCTTAGCATTAACACCAAAAAGATAGTGCGTCCCTTGTGTTGGAAAACACACCCACCAAATTGGATTTTAAAACATCCTATGACAAATTCTATGCTTAAAAAAATAACCATGGAGTGTTGTTCAAATTTCTAACTCCAAATACTAACCTAGACTTCAAATTGTCTTGATCCTCCAATGAGGATTAAATTGGTTGATTTTAAAAGCCTTAGCTTGGCAACATGAACCATGCATGCTGTATTTTAATGAGTGTACAAGAGGGAATGAAACTCTCCTAAGTATTTTCGAATCACCTATATTGCTAAGAGTGCAAGGTGAAGAGCATACTACTATATTAGAAGGTATATGTCCTTTGATGTGTGCACAATAATGCAAAAACTAAAATGAAAACATTGAAAGGATATGCTGAAAAAAAATTGAAGAAAAGGAAAAATTGGGAAATGGAAAACACTTTGAAATAATTTTTTTTCTTTGTTTATCAGTTCAATCCTAACTTTGAAATTTTTTTGGCAAAACAACAGTAAAAACATAGGTAGTACTATTCCTGAAAACCTTAGAGCATGGAATGTGAAGCCTGGTTCTTGAACTACGCCATTGCATGAATCGAGGGTCGAGAAGATGCACATAAATCATTTTGATCAAAGAACAATTTTTTGAGAGTATATCAAAGTGGGAAATATTACAAATTTGAGAAAAATGGTATTTCACAGCTGTGCGTTGGGACCCAATAACAACCCAAACTAAGTTACAAAGAGGTAAAACCTAAACAAATAGTGAAGAATGCGATTTATGTATCAAATCCCCAATATGGTCACCATTCTACTTGGTCACATTTAATTGCGTGTGCATCAAAATACATTTCTCAATTGGTTGTTGTATTGAAGTAGAAAAATATGTAAGTGAACAAAAATAAATGTTATCAATTCTATACCCTGAGCATACATACTTTATCCATTCAAATAAAAATTCAAATACATCAACAAGTTTTTTGGGGTGCAAAGAGAATTGTTATTCACAGTCCACGACATCCAAAAGGAAACTTGGGAGATGAATTCCTGCAAAGATACTGATGAGGAAGGGTTTTAAGCAGGGACTTCAAGATTTGGATAGTTACTTGGAAGACTCGTTCAATCATGTGGTTCGTATAGGTTTCTCACCAACTTGGTCACACCACATCATTCACCCGATCCACAAATCGATCCCTAGTGAGGATCCCAATAACTATAAGATGATTATGGTGGGACACAATTTCTCAAAAATCTATGCCACAGTCCTCCATTTGGAATCTCTCTAGTCATCTTGAGAAAAGAAAACTTAGAGCTAAGCGACAAGCTAGATTTCACCTTGCATACCAAACCATAGATCATATCCTAACAGTCCAAGCTATCATTGAGGAGGAACGACATTTCTATTTGAAATTTTAGTATTTCTTTTTAGACTTTATGAAAAATTTCAAATCTGTCCATGGGGAATCCCTATCCAACAAATCAGAAGAATTAGAATCAGTGAGACAATTCTGACCGCCTTCATGCGCCTCTATGAGTCTGTTCTTGGTATTCTTTACACTGCTCATGGGGTACTGAATTCATCAAGAGTACCATTGGGGTAAAACAAGGGTACCCACTGTCCCCCACCCTATTTGGCATCTGCATTGATGAGATAAATTATTTCTTGCATGATCATATCTAGGAAGGAGATAGGTGCCTCCTTTACCAAGTTTTGATATCTATATTTCTCTTTGTTGATGACGTGGTCCTCTTAGCCTCCTCCTTTGAGGATCTTCAGAGACAGTTGGATGCTTTAGCACTTTTTTGTGATCTTCAAGAGTTGAAAATCAACCTCTGTAAAACCAAGTTCATGATCTTCAACATGTCGAAGAAGGGACTCCTATACCAACACTTATCCTTGAGAGGGGAGGATATTGATATCACCGACACATATACATATTTGGGAGTATATTTTTTGTGCCTTGATTCGGTTTTAGGTAAGCCCTTTAGTCTAGGTTCAACAAGGGTTATAGATATTTATCCATCCTCAAGAGACTAAATATTTTTTCCATCACTTTCAATACATTAAGTCCAAGTTTTCCCTCGTGGAGGCTCTTGTTCAACCCACTATTCTATATGGCTTAGAAGTTTGGGGGGATGGTTTACTTANAGAGAGAGAGAGAGAGAGAGAGAGAGAGAGAGAGAGAGAGAGATAGTAGACACTTCTTTTTCAGTGCATTATTAGATGCAAAGAGATAATACCTTGGCCCATCATCCTTGCGGAGTTCACCACCCTCCCCTTTCAACTTGAGATTGTGTTCATCCTTGTTACTCTTATACATCACGTTTAGGGATTTGTTGACTCAATGAAGGGATGAGACTAGTACGCATACTTAGCCTATCTATCATCTATTTCCATTGCTTTACATATCCCTTCTAGTCATGTTCAATTTTGGTTTGTTGGGGTTTCAAAACTCTTGGATTCAGTGGGAATTTCCACTGAATACCTACCCCAGTTCAGATACTCTTTGGATGCACCTAGTAATCTCTTACCTACTAGACAAGAGTTGAGCCAGATCATCATAGATGGAATTTGCAAGCAGTTCATATCGGTCATTTGGACCAATCCTCTAAACGAACTATGCCTGAAGATGGAATTCTACATTGAGAAATTCATAGAGGTGAGGGATGGTATCATTGTCCAACCCTCGTACACATTTTGTCATTGGGTACACTCTCTTTGTATCCCCTTAATCCATTTCTGTGTGGGATCCCAATGGCTCCAGGAAGAGACAAACCACTAGCTAGATAGATCTGATAGAATTTTCCAGTTATGTCATCATTGTGAGGTTGAGACAGAGGAGTACTTCATTTTTCGTTTCCCCATTTACTATGAGATCCATGGATGATTCCATTGTCTATTAAAAAGGCTGTAGAACCTCTCTAGCTTCTTCTTCTACCACAACTAGATGTTCCTAGCATTATACATGCAAGAATCCTTTAGGATTTGTACTTAGATTCTCCAACCTCCTCCTAGAATTGATTCCAACAGGATGGTTACCTCCTTCGAGGTACTATTGTTGGCAGGTGATATGGATGCACATGGTGCTCAAGAAAACAAAGTTGAAGAATAGTGTGCAAGGTGAAGAAGTCGATAAGAGTCGACTTGGTTGTACTTTTGTAGTTTTTGGTCCAAGTTAGTTAGAAAGTAGTTAGAAGTGGACCATTTTGTAAAGGCATAATCCTATATAAATACTTAGGAAGTATAGTAGAAGGATATCTAGAAATAAATTCATTATCGAAGAGATTATGCTTTTGGAATCTATTGTTATGTATTGTGAACCTGGAGATGCATTTTGGAAACATGTTTTGACCTGCAGAGTAATACGACATGTGCGTATGATGTTGGGAACTCTGTGTCTTCTGTTTTGTTGTTTTTATGGTTTTAATGATGCAATCTGAATGAGAAAATGATACAGTATGATTTATTTTTCTGAATTATGAGATGCCTTTGCGTAATTAATGGTTCCATACTTGTCGATCTCTTTGTGGAATGAATAAGATGCTTCGTTAACTATATCTGATGCGACTAGGTTTTGATGTGACTGAATATGAATGATTAATGTTAAAACCCTTTCCTAAATACCTGATTAAGATTATGACATAGAGGAAGTAAGTATGCAAATCCTCCTCCTTACTGCAAAAACTTGGTTACTGCAGCTCTCCCTCGAACATCTCAAGTGAGACTTCATCTGCTTCATAGGTGTTGTTGGATAGGGTAAAACCTGTCTAGGCTGGTGCTTAGGGAGATCGTGGTGGAAAGGGGTGTCAACAGTGTCTGAACCCCTGTTGATAGATATGAGTTAAAAAATGGTTATGTTTCTGGGACCATAGTGTGAGGAAGAGGAGGATATGTTTTGGAATCTGACAAAACCATAGATTCTTGATTGGTTTGATTAGAAGGCTCGAGAATTCACAGCAGAATAAAATTTGAGTTCCAGACTAACAAAAGAAGAGTGGTTGGGAAGGAATATATATTCTGATATCCACGAATATTTCTTCTTCAAGTTTTCGATTATCTTGTACGAGTGCTTGGCGCAACCTACCTATCGGAAAATAAACTTTCAGGGAGGAAAACCTACTTGTTGGACCCTTGAGTTGATCCAACAACTAAAGGAGGTAGACAAAAGGGCATCGAGGGATGTCGAAGTGTGGCTTAACACAGTCAAATCCTATAGCGACGCATAAAGGGAATTCTTCCAAGGACCAAGAGGTAGGTTTCTATTGTCTTTGCAATTGTGGATTAAGATGCTTATCTGTGAAAAGGGTATATTGAATATGAACTCCGACAAGTAGATATCTGGTGTGCGGAGGATAAGGGTTGTCAAAACCCCAAATTTTCACAAAAAATTAAAATTTTGAGATGACATAAAATGCTGGTGTTGCGGTTTACTAACAGCTAATGGTTAGTAGAAAAAGAAACAGTCCAATGATTATTATTACACATTTTCAAATTACGTTAACTAAGCAGTTTCCTTTTCATAACAAAGATAAGGTTTACTTACGTATTGTTGTATATCAGTTTACTGATGAGTCTTCTTTATGGCAAGTAGGTGGAATCTATCTTTGAATCCTGGGCTTACTTAGCATTTATGCTAACGCAGAAAGATTACTGGTTCTTACAGGTTTACAGGTATGATCGAATAAGTAATCGTTTTAAATTCATAAAGTATCAAGAAGTGTTTCTATTTGGAATTATTGTGCTTAGTAAAATAAGCTGATAAATTCCAAGCAACTTCAAGGAGGTAAAGTAGTTTATTTCTTTAGTTATTCTTGTAAGCAAAGTTCTCATAAAAGAGTTCCTTTCTTTATCAACTTAGTGACAGTAAAGTTACTTACCATGGGCTCTTGACTTGTAATCTTTGTTGCATAATAACTTCCACTTTGATATACATATCTTGCAATGTTATACTTATTGTATAAATAAATTTCTCATTAACATGTTATTAGCTTCCTCGTCAATGTCGTACTGCATGTACTATTGTATCATATACATTATCATACTATTTACTTGAGTATCAAGTTGATCGATATTTACCTTCTATAGGGAAACTTAGAGCATGTACAACTTCTTGATATTACAAGTTTGATTAGTGTAAAAACAACTGTGTCTTTACACATGAAACACTATTTGCCTTTACTTCTCAAATCTAAGTCAATCCACGTAGTTCTATTGATTATGGACTTGAGTAGGATTATTCCATTGCAATTATTATTACTTTTATAATGTTTTTCTTATATTAAGTTACTGTCTATAACAACTTTTAAGGTAGATGTTTCTATAATGATCAACCTTCTATCTTATGCTAAGCACCAGTTATCTTTTATAATCATAAAATCATCCTACCAATAAATAATCATGGTAAATTACTATCAAAAGCCAAGTTGAGAAACAACTATTGACTATTAAAGTCTAATCCAAATTGAACTATGTAAAAGAATTCAATATATATTCTTTTACTATACTAACCAACTTATAGTTTATAAACAATCGAAACGTTGGTTTTAAAGGATTACAAAATGTGCATACCATTGATTTGTTAGCACATACGCTTACTATAGTTTAAAAAGGTTTTATACAAGGTTGAATTCGGGATTCAACCAATTAGTTAAGTGATAACACCTTGCACTAGGTCAACGTTATCATTGTGGTTTATCCAAACGCCAATTTTGAACCTTCGACCTTACGATAATTTGACAAATGATTAACCATGGGGTAATTATACATGCAAATACTATAGCTTATGCAAGTTTTATAACAAATCATTGTTTGAAATAATTGAAATTATTGAAATGTAGGTGCACTATAGGACTCGACCCATGCATGGTTTGATTTTCTAGTGGGAACGTGGTCTTCTCTTAACCATGCACTGGGGATATAAGTTCATTGCAACCCTAACCCTTCGTCATTTTCCCTTCATAGTTCAAGCGGGCCTTCAGGCTGCTCTCCAAGACTTTCATGGTGGCCGTGAGACCCTTCTAGTTTTAGTTTGCTATGAGTCTTAGTTAATGTTGCTTTAGCCTCCAGTACTCGGTCTTATTGCCCTTTTTTTGTACTATGGGTCTTTACTCTGCAAGGGTTTGTTGGTTGTTGCTTTGCACTTGCGTGCAGCCTGTCTGAGACTTCATTTTGCCTTTCTTTCATGGCCTGTCACTTATGTGCAACGATGTGGCTTCGCTGCTGTTGGTGTGCTCCTTCGTGGTCGTAGGGTTTGGAAAAATTGTGTGCAAGCTTGTTGTTGCCGACAGTCTCCCACTAGACTGTTCAACGTTCTTAAGTAAGGTAATTATTTAGTTCTCATCCCATATTAGAATGCTTACAGCAATATTGATTTACAGTTAATTTTTTTTTATAAAAGAGTTATGAATATAACATAGTATTGTGCTCTCACTGCAGGTACTCGAGACTCCATTTGCAAATCGTAAAGAAGATGATGCTGCATGTCTTTGTGGCTCGTGGCTCCAAACTGGTAAGCTCAGGGTTTCAACGAATGGATTCTTCCTTTACTTGTGACAGGGTAGTTGATTTGGGAAAATACGAGCTTGGAAACTTGTCCAGCTTCATCTTTGGCTACGTAGTTTCTTTTAATAAGTTAATGTTGGTTTTATTCCGTGTACAAACCCTCACTTAGTCGATGCGTAGCCTTGGCCGTGAGCTGGGTGTTGTATTTGGTTTTAAAGTTCAGCCTTCTGGCTTGTTAATGTAAAACAATTGATTTTAAGACAGTTTGTCTTCCAGCTTAGACTGTTTGGTGACTCTATGTAAATAGGGTTTTACCCTATTCGACTGTGAATAAAGAAATTTACTGTTTATTATATTTTTTGATATAATGTAGTTATTTTTTTTTAAATCCGTAACTGCAACTCCTTCATAGAGTAAATTGTAATAACTCTTTGTTGGCTCCGGAATAAGAGCTAGGGTTTTCCTGAATGAAACCCTTGTTTAAATAATTCTTTTAAAATAGGTTCTGATACATGTTTAACTTGTTTTAAGTTAATGTTATTACAGATGTGTATTGAATATCTTTTAATTACGTTTGTACATATGTGGAAATAAGGACCGTAACCAGTCTTTGATAGTTTAATTGTTTATTGAATAATGGTCCAAATAATAAGATTATAGCTCAATTTTTTTTATTTAAAACGATAAATTTAATATAGGGTTTCGACCCTGTAGTTACTCTTGTAGGTATAAACCTATCATGGAACAGTTCTTTACATAAATATATATTTATTTTCATACCGGTTATTATCGTATTCTTGTTGTTTTTATCTACTGAAATGATAGAAATAATTTGAAAGAAAAACATAGATTCTTAAATAAGTTTCTTCTTGATAAAATACATATTTTTCATAATACTCTCATTGGTTAATAGTAACTGTTAGTCTTAGTTTATTATTATTAGTAAATAATCTATATAATTAATAGTTTATGTCTTTATTGAACAGAATGTAAACAAAGTAGTTTAACTGTGTTTCTTCTACTGCATAAGCAACTGGTTATTAAATAAACATAAAGAAAATATATATATAACATGACCCAGTTTACCCTCCTGCATATTTTACTTTCAATAAAAAGAATAATGTACTGTGTATAAGCATAACATCTTATCTACTAGGGTATTTTCTTAATATAATAATCCTTCTACCTGTATTGGAATACTGCTATTTCATTATTAGTATATTTACATACACAAAGAACATAGATAACCAGGTCATTATACTTTTTAATTACAACTTGCATACAGAAATAAATTACTCTGCTAATATGAATGCATAACAACATCTATTCTATTCAGTCTCTTAACATTTTCTTCATCTACTTTAAATACTCTGTCTCTGCTGGAGTACGGTCTGGTCCTTCCAGACGTGGGAAAACACAGATTAGAATTATTTTCCATCTATTTCAAATCCATTCTTTCAATAATCTAAAATATTACTAACTCTAACATTTTACAACTAAATATTTAACATTCATTTAACAGTTAGATTTACATTTAAATATCTATCATACTAAAAAAAATAATGTAGAACCTGATTAGGATGGACAACAACAGCGTTAGGAGGCCGTTCCTCCCTACCAACTCCTGGAGAGCGCTCAAACAACGCTTCCTTAGGACCCCCGAGCTTGTTCCTGGTCTTCTTGGCTGAGAACTAGTGGAGCAAGAAAACAATAAACTAGTCCAATGACTCAATAATCACTCTGCACTCAGCAGTAAGATCCTTTAGCTAAAAAGATGCACTAGATCACTTAGCAGTCACACCCCTCAAACTCTTTCTACAATTCCCTGCCATTGAATTTCTCTGAAGTACATTCACCTGAATGATCACTTCTCTAGAATGAGCAGCACCAACTCTCTTCAATGGGCATTTTTATAAATATTTCCTAGGTCTTTTGGCTTAGTTGTCATTAATTGAGCCACCTGCTATGATCCCACTTTCTTGGGGGATCATGACCCCAAATGCAGGGAGGTTTCCACCTACAACAATTGGAAGTTGTTTGAGGATGCTTCCACATGTATGTTTTCTCTTCACCCAGTCTCCTCCACCAATTTGACCAGTAAACACTCTTTTAACATCTCTCCTAAGCTGTTGTCTCCACCTTTATTTATTTATAATTAAAATATTCAGAATTAAATTAAATATCCTTGGCTCTGTTGAGTCATCAATTACAACTTAGCATAAAATTTAACATATTGTCTTTAAATAAAATCAAATAAGATAATATTGTTTTTCGCAAAATTGGGGCATGTGACAAGGGTACTGGGGAGACGAGGGTTATATAGAATGATACGGGGTAGATGGATGGGAGTTACAAATAAAATGTGAGGGAACTCGAGGAAGAGTGTGGAATTCTGCGAAGTGGGGTAAGGTTTTGGCAAGAGAAGAGACAAAGGACTGAGGATATTCTTGTTGCGGTTGGAACAAGAAACTACAAGAGAAGATCACAAGGGAATAAGCGACCCTATAGAGATGAAAGAGACAACCAGGCTACACCTGAGCTTGAGGAAGGAAAAACCCATAGAAACAATGTACCAACATCTCCATGTACTACACCACATTCAAGAAGAAACACCAGATCGTCACAAGACTACCCGGTGTGTCATCAACACAATAATAGTAGTGGATCAGCGAACACATGAAGAAAGCACAAAATGGAAGGCGACGGTGTGAAATTACCTTTGTTCCATGGGAACAGGGCTGAGGATCATGAGCAATATTGGTTTCTTTGTGCAGCGGTATGGACTATGAAGCAATTCCAAGATGAATACATTAATAAGGGTCATTTGGCGATAAAATTTTGAGGTCTCACATTAGATTGGTATATGAAGTTCGTACAAGTTCTGACAGGAAATCAACAGAAGACTCTACTGGAGATTAAAACTAGGTTGATTAACGAATTCTGGAAACCTAAATCTGAGTCACAGTATATCATGAAATAGAAAGAAATCAAGCAATATACGAACGAGTCGGCCTAGTATTTCAATCAGCGATTCAAGACGCTAATAGAGAAAGTCAGTTTCAAAATGAGCGATGTACAACACAAAGAATGGTTCATCATAGCACTAGTCCCACATATCCAAATGTCGTTGATGCAACAGAAGATTTTGACACAGAGCGAGGCTCTGGAGATTGTAATGAAGCTGAAAGCTTCACTAGTCGATTAAACTGGAGTTGGAATGAATCAGATTCAATCGCAACTGGTGAATCTGACGATTTAATTGCAAGATATCAAGAAGGGAAAATAATTTAACGAAGAAGTATGGTGTACCCGATGTCACACAAAAGGAAATCACAAAGATCAATTCCTAGACTTCGTTAATTACTTTCTGTCGAGAGCTCCAAATCCGCTAAGTGAAGGTGGCTTACCATGGTACTGAATCTATCAAACTCACGAACATCGACATGAGGAATGTGTGTATCTCCAAAAGGTAGTATCGAAACCTGCAAATTTTTTCTATAATTTTGTTTGTTCTATTGGTTATGAAGAGAAGGATTATCGAGCACACGACCTGCTCCAAGAAAGGACAATGGATACATACTACATGAAGGGAGAATAACACCGATCGATAGAGAGGCCACCACCGTAGTAGCCACCATAGTTTACACAACTGCAACCGCAATTTCCTCCACCGTAGCCATAGTATAATCAGATGTAGTATGCTCCATAGAAGCCACAGTATACTCAATCATAGTATACTCAACCACATTATGTTCAACCACAGTCGAATCCACCACAACAACAATAGTTTAATCAACCGCAGTATCAACAACAAGGAGGATTTCACGGAGGATTTTGAGGAGGAAGAAACAAAGGTTTTGGTCGAGGAGGAGGATGAGGTCATGGACCCATGAAATGTTATAATTATGGAGTATTGGGGAATTATTAGTGATATTTCCCAAACCTTCAGTCGCAATGTACCTATTGTAATGCCGCAGGTCACACTGTTGAATATTTTCCATAACAGATCGCAAAAAGGCAAGTGAAGAATGATCTGCCACTGTAGAATGAGAATCAGAGTGTGAACCCGAATGCAAAATAGCCTATGAATCCACCACAAAATCAGAACTAGGGTCCAATAGTCATGAAGATTTTAGCGAAACCCAGAACTTAACCTGCAGATGTTGGAGTCATTACTCGCGGAGGTATGACAACAGGGGATGATGGAACAATTCCATAGATTCGATTGGAGGCTTGAAAAAAGGTGCAATTTGATTTGGACACTGAAAGGGATACATTTTTTTATGCAAGATACACCATATAAATGGATACGAGTAATTTTCCTATCTGTGAAATGCTGCATGGTTTTTATTCAACACTTGTAGTAGAACCATCACGTAAGCATGGAACATTGCAAAGTTTCTTCGAGAGTTGTCTGTCTCTAGAAAATTATCCTAATGCACTAGATGAGATTACAAGTCCGCTAGATCGAACAAGGAAAGGTAGGCAGGACACTATTGTTAACTCCTTCCACAAGAAGAAAACTGGAAAGGAGATGAGAATGAATTTTCAAATTTGTGCTTATGATGTGGACTCAGTTATTCTGGATCTGGACTCGGATGTTAACATTTTGATGAATCAGACGTGGGAGAAGATGGGGAAGCCACAGTTGGTTTGGTCCCCTGTGCAACTATGACTGGCCAATTAGGCTACAGTGTCTCCAATTGGGAGAGTAACGTGCTTAATGGTGGAAGTCGAAGGAATGAAGACATATGTAGATTTTGATGTAATCGAAATCATCGATGAAGAAAGACCATATCCCGCACTACTGAGGATTGGGTGGGATAATGACAACCTAGCAGTGATCAAATTCAAGAAGTGAGTGATAACTTTTGAGAACTGAGACATAAGAGTCATAGCTCCATTGGATCCGAGCAAAGGAAGAAGATATGTCGAACCAATCAAGGAAGAAGTTGTAGGAGGATGGGACCATGGATACAAAATTTCGAAGGATTATGTCCATCCCACTGTAGATGGAGAGTTGGGTTGCTGAAGTTCGAGCTCTGCATCATCGGATCTGACGATGCGTTGGAAAATTTGTAGAATCGACTACATGAAGTATCCATCCAGAAGTGTGGATGGGTCACCCAGGAGCTATGTTAGGTCGCAATAGATATTGTTGAGCTACCAACATACAAAGGATTACCCAACTTGGATGAGTTCATCAGTAATTTGAAGAGAATATATCGACACCTCAATGATTGTTGGAATTGGAGGAAGCACTGAAGGCCACTCTAGCATGATGGTGGGAAACACATAATAAATCGATTGATGAGTGGTTGTTGTGTCAAGGGTTGATGGAAGTTCGATTCGGTAAAATAGAGTGCTATCAAGTCAAGAAGTATGATGGATGAAATGATCCCAATGCTCATTGCATTGTATGTCATATCGCGTGGGTGTCATGACTGAAGGATGAGTGGGTACATGCTTTTGTACACACACTGGATGAAATGCCGCGACAGTGGTATGTATCAGTAGAGCTTTGAAGGGAGATCACGACATGGAAAAACTTGACCATCTGTTTCAGTCACACTTTCATATTTGCGTATGTTGATCCAGTGATTCATATTGCACTTCAGCATATCCGTGATGTTGTCTTGGAGATAATTCTAGTTGTATTTCCTAAGGAATTGCATGAGACTCTATTGATGCAGTTGATGATGGAGTGTTACAATGTAACATGAGGAATTGATGATGGGGATGACCCAAGGAATATCAATATTCCAGAATATGAAGGAAGTCTAAATATCGCAGCACCTGAGATGTCGACAAACAAATTTCACCTATCATTAAAGATTCGAAAAGTCAATATTGGGACAGACGAAGAACCAAAGTTCACCAGCATTGGATATTATTTGGCTGAAGCGACCATGGCAAAGATTATTGATCTGTTGCATGCATTTCAAGACTTGTTTCTGACCAAATTCTCTGAAATGAAAGGGATCCTAGGCAACTTAGGAGAAATGAAATCCCACTCGAGCCAGATGCGAAGCCAGTGAAGCATCGTCTGTATCACCTGAATCTGTGATATAAGGAGCGAGTGAAGGTAGAAATTGACATAATGTTGGATGCAGGAATCATTGAACTAGTTGAAGAATTGGAATAGATCATCCCAATGGTCATTCAAGATAATAATATAGGTGAAATCTGTATCTGTGTCAATCTCTGGAAGTTAAATGACACATGTCTCCATGATTAGTTCCCTACTCCATTTGCTGACGAGGTGTTGGAAGGTATTGGTGGTCAAGAAGTCTATCCACTCATGGATGGGTTCTCAGGTTATCACCAGATTAGGATTACAAAAGAAGATCGATATAAGACATCTTTTCTGATGGAATGGGTATGTTTCCAGTATACGGTGATACCATTTGGTCTAAAAAATGCACCTGCGATATTTTCAAGGATTGTTGTTGACAAGTTTAAGGAATTCATTAAGAAATTTTTGGCGGTATACATGGATGATTGGACAGTGTATGAGTTGGTAAAGGATCACATTGAAAATATGTGACTGATGTTGGAGTGGTGTCGATAACACCAGATCGCACTAAATTTGTGGAAATGCATATTTTGTGCACCATTCAGGATTTTGTTGGGGCACATTGTCTGTAAGGAAGGCATGTTGGTCGATCTAGCTAAGATTGTGCTTATTCTTAATCTGTCACCACCGACGATTGTGAAAAAACTTAGAGCAACATTGGGACATATGGGATATTATCAGAAGTTCACAAGACAATACACCACGATCACAGCACCGATGGAGAAGTTGTTGAAGAAATATGCGCAATTCTAATAGATCACGAGTGTCAAGGGAACCTCAACATTCTAAGAAAGAAGATGGTTACAACACCAATATTGGTCTTTCTAGACTGGACGAAAGAGTTTCGTGTTCATGTCGATGCATCATCAGTTGCGTTAGGAGTGGTTTTGGCGAAACTAGGTGAAGGAGATATTGACCATCCGATTGATTTTGCAAGTCGAAAGTTGTCATCTACGAAATGAAATTACACCACGACAGAACGTGAAGGCTTGGCGATGGTGTATGCACTTTAAAAATTATGTCATTATCTATTATGAGGACATTTTAAGATGTTCACGTATCATTCCACATTGAAATACTTGGTCAAAAATCCTGTGTTGGGGGGGTAGATATGTCGTTGGATGCTACTCTTCCAAGAGTTTGATTTCGAAATCATCGTGAAGCAGGGTCGCTTGAATGAAGGACCTGATCATTTATCACGGATCGAGATAGGAGAAGAACCATCCAGCATCGAGGATGGATTACCTAATGCACAGTTATTTAAGGTTGGAATGGTCGATGACCATTATGAGAATATTATTCAGTTTATGTCGACAAGGAAAGCCTCGGATGATTTCACCATGAGTTAGAAGAAGCAGTTGGTTGTTCAAGCTATGGATTTTCAGCTAATTGTTGGACAAATCTATAAGATGGGGCCATATGAGATTTTACATTGATATGTCTTACTACATGAGAAGGAAAGGATATTGGTTGAAGTGCAAGCCAGAGTTACAGGAGGACAATATGGAGGTCACGCAATGGCCAAGAAGATACTTTGAGCTGGTCTTTTGTGGCCAACTTTTCATAGTGATGTTGTGGGTTATGCAAAAAGCTACGATGTTTTCCAAAGGACGGGAAAGTCATCGCACCATGATGAGATGTCATTAGTACCTCAAGTAACGGTACAACCATTTGATAAATGGGCATTGGATTTTGTGGGACCCATCAATCCATCAGGAAAAAGGATAGGCATGTGATACATCATTACGGAGACGTATTATCTCACTAGATGGGAGAAAGCATCACCAGTGATGGATTACATTGTGGTGACTGCAGTGAGGTTTCTATTTGACAATGTCGTCACTCAGTTTGGTTGTCCAAAGATATTGATGAGCGATCAAGGGAGTCACTTCATCAATTGTACTATCAGCGCACTGACGGAGGATTTTCAGATTCAGAACAGGAAGAGCACTCCTTGTCATCCGTAAGCGAATGGAACAGTGGAGGAATTCAATAAGGTGTTGGGGCGTGCACCCTAACGGTCCTTAGGATGGGTAACTCTGTAGAGTTAAGGGAGATTATAAGCGGATTCATGACCCAAAACAGTCTTAGGGGTGTCGGGGTTGAGTAAAAACCTTCTTTTTGTAATAAACCCATGGTTTAAGTCCAGGGTTTAGGGTTCGGGGTTCCCATGGTTTTGTAATAAGTGCACTGTATAAATAGGCACTCTTGTAAATAAGTTAGGTTAGGCTTTTTGGGTAAAAGGAATTGATGCGAAGCTAAGGCTATTTTGTAAGAAACGGTTAAGTCCCAGCTGTGTGCGTGGATGACCTCTACAGCTGTGTGCGCAGAGGGTTTTGGGTGATTAAGGAAATCTGCAACTGTGTGCACAACTTTGAGGACTTGAAGGGATCTGCAGCTAAGTGCGCAGATCAAAACTGTGGTTTTTGTAGAAAGTTGAATAAAACACAGTTCTGTGGACGTAACCCCTACACTGGGGGTGAACCACCTTATATCTTGTGTCATGGTTCTGTGTGTTGTTTCTGTTTTGTTCTTTCATGCATTAATATCTATATATCTGATAAGTAAAGATCACTGCTAGTTAATAACTTTGCTGTGAATTCCCAGTAAAGGGTTGTGCAAGACACTGTTTGTTATCTAACCGCGAAGCTAAATAAGTGAATGTTAAGCTCTGTGATTTATATTTATAATCTGTTTAAAAGCTAAAGGTACAATAATATCCCTCTTCTGCTTGCAGAAACATGGTTCTGCGGCACCCCATAGCAGTTTCGGGTGAGACTGCAACCTGTTCGGAGGTTGTTGCCGAAAGGGCCAACTTTGTGGGTCTTTTGTTGGTGCGAAGTTAAAGGTATAAAACCCGGGTCTGCCCTATAGCCCAACAAATTGGTTCCATTGCTGGTTGAACTCAGTATCTGCTCCAGAGGGGTTTACTTCGTACCTCGAGGGCTATATTCTGGAGACCCTCTGTGAAGGAAATCGGTGATTGGATTGATGAGACTTACCTGAAATTCGTTGCGCAAGAAAACAAAGATCTGCGCCGTAGTGCACATGAATTTTTACAAAGGTATGGTTTTTGTGATATTTATGAGATTTTCTTTGGTAGTATCCACATAGAGTTGCACCAGTGGTTATCCAGGTTAACAGAGTGAAGGACGAACTTCCAAGAAAGTCAGTTTCCTGCTTTGACCCCCGTGAGAATTAATATACTGAAAAGGGTAGACAACGAGATATCCCGCGCTGTTGATTTCTGGACAACGCGAACCTTTGAAGCATTTGTGACGGAGTTCGCTATCGACACGAGTACTTCCTTTAGTGAAGCCTAGCGACAGTTTTTCCAGGGACCAAGGGGTAAGTTTTTGAATTCATTTAGTTTGCGAATTAAAATGCTATTAGCTGAAAAAGGTATATTGCTTATTGAATCAGACTGTTAGGTTTTGTATTACTAACCTATGTTTGCAAGTGAAAATACCTTCGACGAGAAAAGTGGTTTGCTGCGAAGTGGCAAAAGGTACAAGAGATATTTTGGATCCTATTCCCAAGGTCAGCATACTGAGTATCCCCCTGTAAATCCCATAGATTTAGAACCCAAGGAAACCCTCCGGTCACCCCGCAGTGAAGACCTATTATCCCTGAGAACCCATCGCAGTATGAAAGTCACCCTAGCTTGAGTATTCCTGTCGCAGGTCAGTCTACCCCAGTAAGTTCCCCCCCGCCTACTTCTAGTCCCCCTCCCTCCTCCCCTAGACCTGCGATGGCCCATATGCATGATGACATTAAGCTCCCTGTTTTCAAAGGAACTGGATCAGAGGATCCAGAATAGTTCTGGTTTTTATGTGAAGCAGTGTGGACTGCTAAGTCCATTACGGATCAAGATACAAAAAGAGCGCAGCTGGTTACTTCTTTCAGAGACCGTGCTCTGACCTGGTTCATGAAGTTCTCCAGCATTCAGAACCATGCATTGCCTGATATAAAAACAACAATGATAAAGGAATTTAAGAAGCCGAAATCAGAGTCGCAGTGTATCACGGAGTTGAAAGAGATTCAGCAGAGGCGTGGAGAATCAGCGTGGGACTTTGATCAAAGATTCAAAGTTCTGCTAGACCAAGTCAGTTTCCCCATTGGACCTGCACAACACAAGGAATGGTTCATTGCCACGTTGCTACTGCATATCCAAACTCCACTCATGCAACAGAAGGTTGCTGACCAGTAGGAGGCTCTGGAAATTGCGATGAAGCTTGAAACCGCCCCTGTCGCAGACAATTCTGGTATTACTCAAATCCAAGCGCAGCTGGCAGCGATGGATTTGGAGCTTCGCGATATGAAACAAGGAAAAATCGGTTGTGAAGAGGTTTGGTGTACACAATGTCGCACAGAAGGTCATGCCAAGGAACACTGTCCTGTGGCAAGCAATTACCTGAATACTGGTGCGCCAAACCCATTTACCCCACAAGTTCTTTATTGTGAGCTTAGCAGAAAAACAGGGCAGCATCGACCTGCAGATTGCTATCTGCTACAGAGGTATGGACAAGTACCTAAGAACCCCTATTGTGAATTATGTAAGTCCGTAGGACATAACGAAGATGAGTGTCGCAGTTATGACCTCATGAGAGAGTGCACCTACGATGCCTATCGAGTACAAAATGAGGGACCGAGCAATGATGGCTATGGCTACCGTGGGGGTGCATCAGGTAGAGGTGCTGTTGGAGGCCATGGTCATGGTAGTGTGGCTGGCAGAGGTCGCGGTCAGGTGGTGTGTTATAATTGTAACCAAGCCGGACATCTAGCTCGCGATTGTCGGAACCCTACTATGACATGTCGGTATTGCTGGGCAGTAGATCATGTGATCGAGCAATTCCCGCAGTTGATAGATAAGATTCAGGAAAGAAACAGTACCCCTACTTAGAATATTCAGATGATTTCCATCGAGCAAATACCTACCCTAGCCATTAATGTTGTTACCAGAAGTGGAGCTACGACGCATGTACAGCCTGCCAAGAAACAACCTGACGAGGCTTGGGTTCGTAAGGCCCCCGTGAAAGTCCTCGCCTTTGATATTGAAAGAGAAAAGGCGACATTAATGGAAGCCAAGAAATATTTTGTGGACTCTAGCACAGCCGTAGCACCTACACAGCCACACCAGCAGCAGTCGCAGCCGCATGAAGCTTCGATGGATAACGTAAGTACACTATCCTCCTTTTTACAGAGTTGTCTGAAACTTTTAAGAAATAAGAATGCTTTAAGTGAGTTGCAGAAAGTTATTGCTTCCTGCGAACCTCAGCAAGGTTCTGATCAGGCAAAATCTGTTCATAGAGTCATAAGAACTGGTAGGGAAATGAGGTTGAACGCCCAGATAGGAGAGTACGAGATGACTAATGTGATCCTGGACTTAGGGTCAGAAGTCAATGTCCTAACCAAGCAGACCTGGGAACAAATGGAAAAACCTACCCTTGACTGGTCCCCTATATAGTTGAGATTATCCAATCAGTAGAAGAATGTGCCCCTAGGACGATTTCCTAATGTTCCAGTAGATATTGATGGAGTCTGCACTATAGCAGACTTCGAAGTTATTGAGATCATTGATGACAACAATCCCTATCCAGCATTGTTAGGTATTGAGTGGGCAATGGTAAATGCTGCAGTTATTAACCTTAAGAAGAGATAGATGAATTTCGAAGGGAAATATTTGAGAGTCATAGTCCCATTGGATCCTTCCCAAGGAGAAAGGTACACAGAACCCCTTCGAGAGAAGGATCAGGATGTGTTGGACCATATCTACAATATCACAGCGAAGGAAAAATATTATGTTGATCCTAATTCCGAAGGTATTATGGATTGGCAGTGTGACAGATCCTGCATGACGGATTCAGATGATGGTCTAGAGAATTGGCAGAACAGATTGTATGAGTTACATGGCCACCGTTGTGCAAGAATTACCAAGTCTCTTAGATGGATTGGATTGCAGACAAGACCCTTACCTGTTTTTGATGGTTTGACAGACCCAAAAGAGTTTATTGAGCAATTCTCAACCCAGATACCAGACTCACAGAAAATGGAGACTTTGGACTCAGCCTTCAGAGCTACAGCAGCCAGATGGTGGAATGGTCACAAACAATACATTCATAGTTGGGAAGCTTGCCAACAGTCCCTTCGCCTGAGATTCACGGATCGACCACAGGAGGTCTGCAACAGGTTTAATGGTCAGACCAACCCTCAGAAGAATTTGGAGCAATGTTATGAAGCCTGGAAGCATGCACCTCGTGCAGAGTGGGTACATAGGTTTGTGCATACCTTGGATCCTATTGCAAATAATTGGTATGAGGAAGTCGAGCTTCGCTGGGGTACTGTAAGTTGGGATACTCTTGTTGACAGTTTTGTATTGACATTTTCTATTAATGAGGTTTGCCCTGCTTTAGATGCAGCTATTAGGTTGATCCATACTAAGGTGTTTGATGATCAAGAGATAGCAGAATACCAACTGGATTGGAAGGCCCAAGAAGCCAATGCAGTCGAACGTTATAACCTCGCAATTGACGAGGATGACGATCCGCACAACATTGATATTTCGGAGTCAGAAGGCAACTGCGAATTTCATGGACCAGCAGTCAAAGTACCTGAGGTGACACAGTCCCTGAAGACATGGACCGTAAACATTGGCTCAGAAGAACAGCCTAAGCATGCTACCATTGGAGATTATTGGGACGACAAAATGGTAAGCAAAGTGACCCAACTTCTCCATGAATATCAGGACCTATTTCCCACAAAGTTTTCAGAGATGAAAGGTATCTTGGGTGATATAGCGTCCTTATACGTTGAACCCTAAGTATAAGGAAAAATTTAGGATGGAGCTGGATAAGATGCTTGCTGCAGGAATTATTAAGCCCGTTGAGGAATCTGAGTGGGTCAGTCCTATGGTGGTCCAAGAGAAGAAGAATAAGGGTGAAATCTGAATCTGAATCTGAAGTATAGGAGTAGTAAAGATCACCTTGAAACCTGATGCGAAGCCTATGAAACAGCGTCCTTATACGTTGAACCCTAAGTATAAGGAAAAATTTAGGATGGAGCTGGATAAGATGCTTGCTGCAGGAATTATTGAGCCCGTTGAGGAATCTGAGTGGGTCAGTCCTATGGTGGTCCAAGAGAAGAAGAACAAGGGTGAAATCTGAATCTGTGTTGATCTAAGAAAGCTGAATGATGCTTGTCTACATGACTCTTTCCCCACACCTTTCACAAATGAAGTGTTAGACAATGTCGGGGGCCAAGAAGTGTATTCTTTTACTGATGGATTTTTAGGTTACCATCAGATCAGAATTGCTCTAGAGGATCGACATAAGACAACCTTTGCTACAGAAATGGGATCCTTTCAATATACAGTTATGCCCTTTGGATTGAAGAATGCACCTGCTATATTTTCTAGAGTAGTCATCTCTGCCTTTAAAGAATATATACATAAATTCTTAGAAGTTTATTTTGATGATTGGACTATCTTTGGGCTACTCAAAGACCATATAACTAGCTTAAGACTTATGCTGGATAAATGTAGACAGCACCTAATTTCCTTGAACTTGAAAAAGTGTATTTTTTGTGCACCCTTTGGGATTCTGCTAGGTCACATTGTATGTAAACAAGGCTTGATGATGGAACCATTGAAGATAGCTATTATTGTGAACCTACCACCTCCAACATCTGTTAGACAACTTCGCACTACACTTGGTCATACTGGATATTACAGGAAATTTATCAAAGGATACGCTCAGATTATTGCTACGATGGAAAAACAGTTGAAGAAAGATATTAAGTTCGAGTGGACACCTGAGTGTCAAGCAAGCTTGGACATTCTGAAGGAAAATATGGTAACTGCTCCTATCTTAGTATTCCCTGACTGGAATAAGGAATTTCATGTGCATGTCGATGCATCCTCCATTGCTCTGGGTATAGTATTGGCCCAGCCAGGTGAAGGTAATATTGATCATCCCATTTCTTTTGCAAGTAGGAAATTGTCCATAGCAGAGAAAAATTATACTACAACAAAACGAGAAGGTCTAGCTATGGTTTATGCATTGCAGAAGTTTTGACATTATCTGTTAGGATCTCATTTTAAGATGTTTACTGACCATTTTTCTTTGAAGTATTTGGTTAACAAGCCTGTGCTAGGTGGAAGGATATGCAGGTGGCTGATTCTATTTCAGGAATATGACTTTGAGATTATAGTCAAACCAGGTCGAATAAATCTAGGACTTGACCACTTGTCGAGGCTCGAGTTGGGCGAAGAACCTACCAGCTTGGATGCGGGTCTTCCTGATTCCTAGTTGTTTGCCATCCAGATGGTTGATGAATACTTTCAGGATATTGTCCAGTATTTATCCATAGGTTTTCCACCCGCCGAAATGACAACACAACAGAAGAAGCAGCTGGTGGTTCGCGCAACTGACTTTACCTTAATAGCAGGACAATTATATAAGATGGGACCAGATGAAATACTCCGTAGATGTGTCCTAGAGCATGAAAAGCCGTTAATTTTGGCTGAGGCACACTCTGGGGCAGCAGGAGGACATTACACAGAAAAATCTACAGCACAGAATATTCTGACAGCCGGATTGTGGTGGCCCACAATTCACAAGGACGCAAGAGAATACTGCCACAGCTACGACATTTGTCAAAGGACGGGAAAACCATCTAGGAGGGATGAGATGCCTCTGGTTCCGCAGGTAACTTTACAACCCTTTGACAAATGGGCTATTGATTTTGTTGGACCTATTAATTCCCCTGCAAAGAAGTCAGGAGCAAGATACATTATTACAGCAACTGACTACCTCACCCGTTGGGCCGAAGCTCAACCAGTCAAGACCTGTAGCGCTGCTACAGTTGCAAAATTCATCTTCGATAACATCTTGTCCATATTTGGGTGTCCTAGAGTCCTTATGAGTGATCAGGGCTCACATTTTCTAAATAAGACTATTGAAGTATTGACTGAGGAATTTCAGGTATATCATCAGAAGAGTACTGCCTATCATCCACAAGCAAATGGAACTGTTGAAGCTTTTAAGAAGATCCTCGAACAGGATTTGACAAAGGTTTTCAACATTAACAGAAATTACTGGGATCTTAGAATTCCAGCAGTACTATGGGCTTATCGGAATACCTGCAAGAAATTGATAGGCCATACACCTTTTAGGTTGGTCTATGGACAAGAAGCAGTCATGCCCATGGAATACATTGTTCCTAGCCTCCGAATATCTGCTTTCACAGAGATGGATGACCCCGCGATAATAACAGAAAGGCTGACAAAGATACTAGAACTTGAAGAGGACAAATTTATTGCAGGGTTCCAGCAGCAAGTGCAGAAAGCTCGAGAAAAAGCATGGCATGATAGACACATCAAGAAGAAGCAGTTCCAGCAGGGTGATCTTGTCCTCTTATATGACAGCAAGTTCATGAAATTCCCAGGTAAGTTCAAGATGCATTGGAAAGGACCATACATAGTGCAGAAAGTTACTGATGGTGCTGCAGTCCAGTTAGCTAAGTTGAATGGAGAAATTGTACATTCCATGGTAAATGGAAGTCATTTGAAGAAGTATAGGGACAGTCCAGGACCCCCTAATCACAAGTAACACCAGGAAGGATAGTCTAAGTACCCAAAACAGTTGAAATTGGGTGCTAGAATATAATGAAGCTGTCCTCAAAACTATGAAGTGTGGAAGACCGTCAAAGTTTGAAGGTTAATAGTGTGTCGAAGGTTCTTGTCAAGGTGAAGTTGAAGTTAGTAGTTATGTCGGAGGTTAAAAGTGTGTCGCAACTTAAAATATGACAGATGGGACAAACTAGACTTGGCGGCACCGTCACGTGAACTTCCCACCCTGCCTGCAATGATGAGATCTTGGGAAAATCTGGCACCGTGTGGACAGGATTTCCGCCACTCCATTAGATTTGGCGTCATTAATGCACCGTGATGACCGATTCTCTGTGGGATTCTATAAGAAGCTACCCCGATTCGTGACTCTTGCATTGTGCATTTCTTTGAGTTTCTTCAATTAGGACCATGTCGAATGATCGCGAAGCCCAGGAGTTAGTACGAGAGTTCAGGGAGAGGCGTATGCAGAACCTTCTTAGCAATCCACCTTTGCAGAAATGCTTGATGAGGACGAAGGCAGGTAGAAGTTCGCTCTAAACTGGATGAAGGCACGTAGAAGTTCGCTCTAATGTGGAGCGACGAAAGGCACAAGGCCTCACGAGAAGACTCTGAAACATCCCAAGATGTATCCTCCTGGTTTGACAGAACCACGGAAGCTGTTTGTCTTATGCACCTTGAAACGCAACTCTGGGGACCCTAAGTTGTGGATGGTCAAATGTTCGGTGAGCATATTGAAGGATGGGGTCATTGATAGATCCAAAAGGCCTTAACCAACATTTTACGAAGGAAAGGAACAAGTAGCCAGCAACCGCATGTATGGATTCAACAAGCAGCACACCAGGCTTCTCCAACAAGATTCTGCCACCAGAAAAGCAGCTGAGTGTCCCAGGATGGGCCACTGGTGAGTCTTAGGGGCCTGTTGGGGCACGCACCCTAACGGTCCTTAAGATGGGTAACTCTGTGGAGTTACGGGAGATTGTAAGCGGAGTCATGACCCAAAACAGTCTTAGGGGTGTCGGGGTTGAGTAAAAACCTTCTTTTTGTAATAAACCCATGGTTTAAGTCCAGGGTTTAGGGTTCGGGGTGCCCATGGTTTTGTAATAAGTGCGCTGTATAAATAGGCACTCTTGTAAATAAGTTAGGTTAGGATTTTTGGGTAAAAGGAATTGATGCGAAGCTAAGGATAATCTGCAGCTGTGTGCATAGAGGCCTGTAGCTATGTGCGCAGCTTTGAGGACTTGAAGGGATCTGCAGCTGAGTGCGCAGTTCAGAACTGTGGTTTTTGTAGAAAGTTGAATAAAACACAGTTCTGTGGACGTAACCCCTACACTGGGGGTGAACCACGTTATATCTTGTGTTGTGGTTCTGTGCGTTGTTTCTGTTGTGTTCTTTCATGCATTAATATCTATATATCTGATAAGTAAAGATCACTGCTAGTTAATAGCTTCGCTGTGAATTCCCAGTAAAGGGTTGTGCAAGACACTGTTTGTTATCTAACCGTGAAGCTAAATAAGTGAATGTTAAGCTCTGTGATTTATATTTATAATCTGTTTAAAAGCTAAAGGTACAGTAATATCCCTCTTCTGCTTGCAAAAACCTGGTTCTGCAGCACCCCATAGCAGTTTCAGGTGAGACTGCAACCTGTTCGCAGGTTGTTGCCGAAAGGGCCAACTCTGTGGGTCTTTTGTTGGTGTGAAGTTAAAGGTATAAAACCCGGGTCTGCCCTATAGCCCAACATAAGGTATTGGAGCATGCTCTCACCAAAGTATACCACGCAAGACGTGATGACTAGGACTTGAATTTTCTTGTGATCTTATGGTCCTATAGACCACCTGTAAACATTTGACAAGGCATATACCATTCAAGTTGGTGTTGTTCAAGAAGCAGTAATGTCGATGGAATATATTGTTCCAATCCTACGCATTGCAGGAACAATAGGTATGGATGACAAAAGAGCGCTGGAAGAATGCTTGACACAATTGATGCAGCTTGAAGAAGATTGGTTTTTTGTAGGATATCACCAACGGGTTGAAAAGGACTGTCAGAAGGCATGGCATGACCGACACGGCAAGGCCAAGTACTTCCAAAAAGGGGATATGGTGTTACTCTATGATAGTAATTTTGTGAAACACCCCAGTAAGTTGCATATGCATTGGTTAGGTCCCTATATAATCAATTTCATCACCGACGGAGGTGTGGTGCAGTTATAGTAGCTAGATGGCACAATGTTGACTAAGTTAGTGAATGGGAGACATTAAAATCCCTACCGAGATAGACAGGTGTGACGTGATGCTTAAGGCATTGTGCAGTAGTGAAAAAAAGATGTGTGTAAGATGGGTTCTAGAGTAGGATAACGCACTGGAAATCAGTGGAAGTGAACGAAAAAATGTCGAAGTCACAGCAGGGAAGCATTTTGGCGACATCCACTGGGACAGGATATGGTCAAATAAGGAAAGTAATGCAGCAATTAAACTAGATGGGTGACGGTGCAACTGGACAAGACACACATTTATGGGGAATTCGACCGTTGGATTTACAGAATCAGCAGCAAGTTTGGTCGATCATTGGAGTATTTGGTCTTGATGATTCAATATTCTGCACAAGTGATTTTCAGCTATAAAAATTGACGGGGGTGGGTTGGATGTACCATTTTGATTGTTGAGTTGAGAAGAGCACAGAGTGTTAGCTGAGAATCATTGTGAGCAAGAGTGTGACAGATTTGCAACGATGGCCCAAGTTGTTTCGAGTGGTGGCATTCATGACTCGCCACCCATAAGCACGCTGATTGAAGAAGAAATTCCCAAGATACAGATAGAAGCCCAATAGATTTCACGGAAGAAGAGGGGCACAAATTGGCCCAAGTCGCCTTCAAAGAAGAAGCAAACTACAAGAAGTTCTAGCATGGAAGAAGTCAAAGCGGAATCCCAGGATGGACCATTGACCACTAAAGGAGAGGATTCCATGGGAAGAAAGGGTGTCACTATCGACGACATCCTTGGGTTTATCTGACCTAGGAAGGTGGTTGCACTACAAGTGAATCTAACCAAGAATCAATGGTATCTCAGTAAATATTCCTGTAATACTACATGGAATGCACCTGACTCTCAACATTGTGCCCTTTTTGACCAAAATGACCTACAACAATCACGATCTGTTGGCATAGGCATAATGTACAACTGAGCATTCGAGTTGCAAGCACAAGGAGATGGAGGACTTGTTACTCAAGCGCCACAACAATGGGCTATGGGGTTGCAGTGGTCGGGGTTGTTAGGCCTCACACATATGCCACATTTCAGTCAACTAACAGAGGCCAAAGCCTGCATTAAGCAACTATTGGCTTGTTTTTATGGTGTTTATTTGTGGCTCGACATCAAAGTTCCAGTTACTATTCAATTAATTTATGAAGTTATGGGGTTTCCTATGAAGGGGGCCGACCCGTCGTAGTACTTTTGCGCCAAGGATAATGGCAAGTAGTTAGCCGCTGAATTGAAGAGGAAGTATGATGTCATCAGAGACAACATGGCTTATTTTATTAACACCATAAATGACAGATAGGTTCAAGTTGCAGCAAATATATTTGCGGTGAATATGGTCAGGAAAAATCGACTAAACCAATGTACCTATGGGGTCATTGCATCCATAGACGGTGTACAAATGAACTGGTCACTCTTCTTGTTGAATCAGTTGACAGAGGACACCATGCTTGTCCAGGAAGGTAATAGCCCCTTCACTTACTCATGGTTGTTGATTTTGATTGTGCTAGTCACATGGATGGAGCCCAAATACTATCAGGGCATGGAAGTTGAAGTCACCCAGGAATGCAAGGGCGTAAGGTATCAGAACTTATGGTATATTAACCAGAAGGAACGACTGATTGATAACAAAATTTAGTTCTATATTTACTTGGATGTGCTGCATGATGCAGTAGGGAAGGTTCCACGCATGACTAAGGAAGCGGCAGAAGAATACCAGAGGGTCACACAGTTTGCGATGGGACCGCACTCTATTCACATCCAAGCACGTCGAGATAGGGACAAGCAGTGGCTTTCCGTGATGTACAAGTTGATGGATGAAGAACTTGATTCCATCAACGGTGATTGGCCTATGGAGTAAAAATCCCCCGTGAGTATTACAAAATTGTCAGATACTGAGGCGAGTCCCTCGCTTGATGCACCGGTAGAGCAAACACAGGTGCAAGAAAGAGATAAGGAATCACAGGAGGAGTCTTCCAAGACTTCGATGGATTCCGAGGCTGAAAGAATATTCAAAGAAGGAAGAACAAAGAGGATACATGAGAAGGGTGAAGGTAGCAGCACTGGACAAATGGTAGAGGATCAGGTCAATCACATCATAACTGCGATCACAACTATGACAAGTTCAAGCGAGCACAGCTGAAATACCATTCGACTAGGTTCTTTCACCAAGTAAATAATTTTCTATCTACTTTGATTAATGTAGTGGTTTATAGGGTGTTGCAAGATGATATCACACATAGAGCAACAAAGATCGCTATGGGAAAAACGGTCCGCATTGTGCAAATTACTCCAAGGTCGCTAGATTTAGGAAGTGAGGACATTGATGTGACGATGCACCAATTCCATACAATCACTATCGATGTCAATGAGTTTCCAACCCATATTCTTGTATGGTTGAAAAATACCGCGAGCTAGGAGCTCGCTGACAGGGAGGATATTATTGGTGACCACTTAGTGAAGTCACAAGAACAAGAGGCATTGGTAAAGGAAGAAATAGAGCGCCTAAAGAAGGAACATGGAGTAGAGATCATAGAAAAAATGAAGGTCTTGGATGATAAGGAGTAGATAGAGAAATCTGATGCATTCGCATGTTAGGAAATATTTGACATCACAGAGGAGATGTTTGCGGAGGCCAAGATTCTACACCTAGGACAGATTATCGTAGACCTGAAAAATGAAAATGAAGAACAGTAGGTATGTGCAGTTCCAAGCACGTCATGAGAATAGGTTGTAGAACACAAGGTGAAGATTAAAGATTCGACAGCACAACTTGAAGAGAGCGAGAAGGTGGCCAAGACAGTCATAGATGACACCACATAGTTTTGGATGAGTGTGGTTTAGGATGAGCATCTTTAATAGCTAAGCATGCAGGTACATGAAGTTGAGGCATAGTTAAAAGAAATGCAGGCATCCCTCAAAGTGATTCCACCCATAGTGCATGTGAGTAAGGCAATGGAGCTGAAATCATTGCAACAGAGAGCTTGAAAAGCAAGGGAGTGTCATCAGCACCACACAACTTAGCTGGATTAATTCCAAGACATAGGCGAGTAGCTGGAACTAAAGGCAGTCAATTTGTTTCAAGCTACATAGGAGAGCCTCAAGTAAGTAACTGTGAAAGTTACAAAGAATCTGGCAGAGCAAGATGTACAATAAGGTGCAATAATCATCACAAAGGTAAAGGAAGCGGTTGATGAGGTCAAATAGTAATATGAGGACTTCGAGATCAAAATCAAGTCATATACAATATCCAACTGACGTGGCTCGAGGATGAGCCACAATTTTGTGTTGGGGGCTTGTTGGCAGGCAATATGGATGCACATGGTGCGCAAAAAACCAAAGTTGAAGAATAGTGCGCAAGGTGAAGAATTCGACAAGAGTCGAATTGGTTGTATTTTTGTATATTTTGGTCCAAGTTAGTTAGAAAGTAGTTAGAAGTGGACCATTTTGTAAAGGCATAAGCCTATATAAATACTTAGGAAGTATAGTATAAGGATTTATAGAAATCAATTCATTATTGAAGAGATTATGGTTTCTTCATCTATTGTTCTATCTTGCGAACCTAGAGATGTATTTTGGAAACATGTTTTGACCCACGGAGTAATATGACATGTCCAGATGATGTTGGGAACTCATCGTCTTATGTTTTTCTATTTTTATGGTTTTAATGATGTGATATGAATAAGAAAATGTTGTAGTATAATTTGTGTTTATGAATGATGAGATGCCTTTGCGTAATGAATGGTTCCATACTTATCGATCTCTTTGTGGAATGAATAAGATGATGCGTTAACTAGATCTGACGCAAATAGGTTTTGATGCGATTGAATATGACTGATTACTGTTAAAAATATCACCCAAATATCTGATTAACATTACGCCAGAGAGGAAGTAAGTGCACAAATCCTCCTCCTTACTGCAGAAAATTGGTTCTTGCAACTCTCCCTCGAACAACTTGGGTGGGACTCCATTTGCTTTGCAGATGTTGCTAGATAGGGTAAAACCTTTCTAGGTCAATGCTCAGGAAGATTGTGGTGGAAAGGTGTATCGATAGTGTGTGAACCCCTATCGACATATGTATGTCAACAACTACCCACCAAGGGAACCAAGAGATAGTTTGATATCAACATTGTATTCCAACTCTAGATCCATACAGACCCGAGGGGCACCATCCACATCGTGAAAGTCACAACAACATAGCCAGAATATATCTCTTACCAGTAGACATATGAGATAATCCAAAGTTTAGCGGATTGTGACCTCGTTCATGAAGCACCACAGAAGACGGCATAAACACCAGTCGTTTGGAAACCATTTTGTTTTGAGTTTCTTCCATTCGAACTCATATATTAGGAGTAGTAGATATCATGGACCATGAAACTTCAACAACATCATCACTACTTGGGTTCCAACTTATAGATCCTTCCCCTCTAAGTATCTCCCTAGAGTGGTTTCTTGCTCCAAGATTTTTGAGCTCTCTAGAATTAGCCATGGTCTTATACTTTTAATTTTTGTTATGTTTCTTTATAGGAGTGTTATGGAGAGAAACTTCCTATGGCTTGGGGTGTACCACAACAGACTGAATGACACCAGAAATCAATCATTTCTAATATTTAAGAGAAATAAATACATCTAACACTAAGGGATATGAATTGTACCTGGATTCCCATTATCATTATCAGTGGGTGATCTCACATCTGTTAACGGTATACATCAATGAATGGTAATAATACAATGGACTACTATGTTCGACCTCGACACATATATTCACATAGTAGGACATGTACTCGTAGCGGTTTGTGTAGAAGACCTTCCATCTTGGTGGAATTCCATATATGCTACCTCCTTGATCATGTCATTATTCATGAGATGTCATCTCTCATGACCGGATTCCAATGTATATCAGATATCTTCATCCTCTATGGAGATCTTAATCCATTGTATATTGTATGTGGTGATGACCACACATGACATCTATATATCATGCTTATTCATGACCATTGTACTCTTATGTATCCAGGACTACTATATGTATTTGCAGTCATATGTAGATATTGATCATTGTATTGTACTGATGAGTGGTTGGTTCTTCCACTTGGGTCTTCATTAATCCACTTCTGGGATGGATATAATGTATTTCAGCCATCATGTTACCCCTCTGACCTCACACATTAGGAGGCATATGTTATAGCTGATTTTACCACACTTGGTTGATCACATATTTATGCCCTTCCATGTCCCTCCGTAGACTCCTTGGACCCCCTTTCCCCATATTATACTTTGATGTTCCAAGATTATCCCCAAAAAACACCTAAGTTTATGCCTATACATGAATTTTAAAGCTATACTTGCGTGCATACGCAACTTTTGAGCTAAAACCCGTGTACATCGGGAAATGTACATGAATAAAACTATTTTGGGAGTTTTCCTCATACAGTCTTGAATAACTTGACTCTTGGCCTTCCATATGCCTTGAGAATGCTCAGACTCGACCTTCCATTACCTCTTTGGAGTGCTATATATTGAGCCTCTTGGATACATTGAAGGAGGAGAAAATTGAGAGCAAGGAAACTATAGTCCATTGTTTCCTTACCATTTATGCTTGAGTTTGCATCCCTTTGTGCCTTTGGAGCACATAGTGCTACTATTCACAAGCTTTCCTTTTCTTTGTGAGCTTTCTATTGAGAGATTGAGGATTGAAGTGGTGGAGGCCCAGGTGGAGGACTCAATTTCTTGGGTTTGAAGAAGTGTTGGCAGAGGTTGTCACTATTGTATCTCTATTTTTATTAATAGAAATATCCATTTCCTGTCCAATACATGTGCATAAATATGAATATTGTATCCATGGATGTATTTATTTGCTTATACATGATTGATTATGTATGCTAGAGTAGGCGTAACAATTGATTATATATCATGCTTGCCTTGTTTGCTTTTGTTGAGAGAGAATTTGGAATACAATCATGATTGAAAAAGATCAACGGGGATCTACATCAACCGTACAGAATAAGGTACGATTCATATCCCTTAGTGTTAGATGTCTTTATTTCTCCTGCATATTGGAAATGATTGATTTTTTGTGTCATTCAGTCTATTGTGGTACACCCAAACCATATGAATTTTCTCTCTGTAACAAGGATCCATGGAAGCACTCCCAGTTTGTAATGACATCATTGTACTTAGAAATCCCATTGAACTACTTTTATGGTCAGTCATTGTGCATTAATAAAATTATCTTATCTTATCACCTAAGGGTAGTTTTGCAAATGTAGGAATTGTATCCCCTAAGGGTAGTTTTGTAAATGTGGCCTCCAATATCTCTTTATGGGAGGGTTCTTTTGAATCCTCCTATAGAAACTCTCTAATGTGGAAATAAATTGCTAGAACCTCTTATGCAATTGACACTTTTGAGGGAAAAATAGGTAGCATGAGGTTAAGGAAATACAAGAAAGGTGAGTGGAAGTAGGGAACTTCCCACTCTTTGGCACAATATTCATAGTATAAACTTATTGTTGGAATATAGGGCAGACCCGAGTTTTATACCTTTAACTTCGCACCAACAAAAGACCCACAGAGTTGGCCCCTTTCGGCAACAACCTGCGAATAGGTTGCAGTCTCACCCGAAACTGATATGGGGTGCCGCAGAACCAGATTTCTGCAAGCAGAAGAGGGATATTACTGTACCTTTAGCTTTTAAACAGATTATAAATATAAATCACAGAGCTTAACATTCACTTATTTAGCTTCGCGATTAGATAAACAAACAGTTCCTTGCGCAACCCTTTACTGGGAATTCACATCGAAGTTACTATCTAGCAGTGATCTTTACTTATCAGATATATAGATATTAATGCATGAAAGAACACAACAGAAACAACACACAGAACCACAACACAAGATATAACGTGGTTCACCCCCAGTGTAGGGGTTACGTCCACAGAACTGTGCTTTATTCAACTTTCTACAAAAACCATAGTTCTGATCTGCGCACTCAGCTGCAGATCCCTTCAATTTTTTAAAGCCACGCACACAGCTGCAAGCCTCTGCGTACACAGCTGCAGATTTCCTTAATCACCCAAAAACCCTCTGCGCACACAGCTGCAGAGGTCATCCACGCACACAGCTGGGACTTAACCTTTTCTTACAAAATATCCTTAGCTTCGCATCAATTCATCTTACACAAAAAGCCTAACCTTACTTCTTTACAAAAGTGCTTATTTATAGTGCACTTATTACAAAACCATGGTCTTAAACCATGGGCACCTCGAACCCTAAACCCTGGACTTAAACCATGGGTTTATTACAAATAGAGGACTTTGAATCAACCCCGACACCCCTAAGACTATTTTGAGCCGTAACTCCGCTTACAAACTCCCAAAAACCCACGGAGTTACCCACCTTAAGGACCGTTGGGGTGCGTGCCCCAACAGGCCCCTAAGACTTACTAGTGGCCCGTCCCGGGACACTCGGCTACTTTTCTGGTGGTAGAAACTTGTTGGTGAAACATAGTGAGCTGCTTGCTGAATCCATACATGCAGTTGATGGCTGCTTGTTCCTTTCCTTTGTAATATGTTGGTTCAGGATTTCTGGATCTATCAGCGACTGGCATCCTTCGATCTGCTTGCCAAAAATTTGACCATCCACAACTTAGGGGCCCCCGAATTGTGTGTCAAGGTGCATAAGACAAACAACTGCCTTGGTTCTACCAAACCAGGAGGATACATATTGGGATGCTTCAGGGTCTTCGCGTGAGGCCTTGTGCCTTTCGTCACTCCACATGAGAGTGAAATTCTGCCTTCCTTCGTCTGCTTTAGAGCGAACTTCTGCCTTTCTTCGTTCTGGTCGAGCATTTCTACATAGGTGGATTGCTCAGGAGGTTCTACAGACCTCTCTCCTTGAACTCTTGTAGTAACTCCTGGGCTTCAAAATCGTTCGACATGGTCCTAACTGAAGAAACTCAAAGAACTGCACAATGTAGGAGTCGCAGACCAGGGTAGCTTCTTATAGAATCCCACCAGAGAATCGGTCATCATGGTGCATTAATGACATCGAATATGATGGAGTGGCGGAAATCCTGTCCACACGGCGCCATATTTTCCCAAGATCTCATCATTGCAGGCAGGGCGGGCAGTTCGCGTGTCAACGCCGCCAAGTCTAGTTTGTCCCATCCGTCACATTTTAAGATGCGACACACTTTTAATCTCTGACATAACTACTAACTTCAGCTTCGCTTTGACAAGAACCTTCGACACAATATTAACCTTCGAAATTTTACGGTCTTCCACACTTCGTAGTTTTGAGGACAGCTTCATTATAGTCTAGCACCCAATTTCAACTGTTCTTGGTACTTATACTGTCCTTCCTGGTGTTACTTCTGATTAGGAGGTCCTGGCCTATCCCTATACTTCTTCAAACGACTGTCATTTACCATGGAAGGTAAAATTTATCCATTCAACTTAGCTAACTGGACTGCACCACCATCAGTAACTTTCTGCACTATGTATGGTCCTTTCCAATGTGTCTTGAACTTACCCAGGAATTTCATGAATTTGCTGTCATATAAGAGCACAAGATCACCCTGCTGGAACTGATTCTTCTTGATGTGTCTATCATGCCATGCTTTTTCTTGAGCTTTCTGCACTTGCTGCTGGAACCCTGCAATAAATATGTCCTCTTCAAGTTCTAGTATCTTTGTCAGCCTTTTGTTATTATCACAGGGTCATCCATCCCTATGAAAGCAGATATTCTGAGGCTAGGAACAATGTATTCCATGGGCATGACTGCTTCTTGTCCATAGACCAACCTAAAAGGTGTATGGCCTGTCAATTTCTTGCAGGTAGTCCTATAAGCCCATAGTACTACTGGAATTCTAAGATCCCAGTCATTTTTGTTAACGTTGCAAACCTTCATCAGAGCCTGTTCGAGGATCTTGTTAAAAGCTTCGACAGTTCCATTTGCTTGTGGATGATAGGCAGTACTCTTCTGATGATATACTTGAAATTCTTCAGTCAATACTTCAATAGTCTTATTTAGAAAATGTGAGCCCTGATCACTCATAAGGACTCTAGGACACCCAAATCTGGACAAGATGTTATCGAAGATGAACTTTGCAGCTGTAGCAGTGCTACAGTTCTTGACTGGTTGAGCTTCGGCCCAATGGGTGAGGTAGTCAGTTGCTGTAATAATGTATCTTGCTCCTGACTTCTTCCCGGGGGGATTGATAGGTCCAACAAAATCAATAGCCCATTTGTCAAAGGGTTGTAAAGTTACCTGCAGAACCAGAGGCATCTCATCCCTCCTGGATGGTTTTCCCATCCTTTGACAGATGTCGCAGCTGTGGAAGTATTCTCTTGCATCCTTGTGAATTGTGGGCCACCACAATCTGGCTGTCAGAATCTTCTGTGCTGTAGCTTTTCCTGCGTAATGACCTCCTGCTGCCCCAGAATGTGCCTCAACCAAAATTAATGGATTTTCATGCTCTAGGACACATCTACACAGTATTTCATCTGGTCCCATCTTATATAATTGTCCTTCTATTAAGGTAAAGTCAGCTACGCGAATCACCAGCTGTTTCTTTTGTTGTGTTGTCATCTCGGCAGGTGGAAAACCTGTGGACAAATACTGAACAATATCCTGAAAGTATTCATCGACCATATGGATGGCAAACAACTGGGAATCAGGAAGCCCCACGTCCAAGCTGGTAGGTTCTTCGCCTGACTCGAGCCTCGACAAGTGGTCAAGTCCTAGATTCAGTCTTCCTGGTTTGACTATAATCTCAAATTCATATTCTTGAAATAGAATCAGCCATTTGCATATCCTTCCACCTAGCACAGGTTTGTTAACCAAATACTTCAAAGTAGAATGGTCAGTAAACATCTTAAAATGAGATCCTAACAGATAATGTCGAAACTTCTCCAATGCATAAACCATAGCTAGACCTTCTCGTTCTGTTGTAGTATAATTTTTCTCTGCTGTGGACAATTTCCTACTTGCAAAAGAAATGGGGTGATCAATATTACCTTCACCTGACTGGGCCAATACTATACCCAGAGCAATGGAGGATGCATCGACATGCACATGAAATTCCTTATTCCAGTCAGGGAATACTAAGATAGGAGCAGTTACCATCTTTTCCTTCAGAATATCCAAGCTTGCTTAACACTCAGGTGTCCACTCGAACTTAATATCTTTCTTCAACTGCTTTTCCATCGGAGCAGTAATCTGAGCATATCCTTTAATAAATTTCCTGTAATATCCAGTATGACCAAGTGTAGTGTGAAGTTGTCTAACAGATGTTGGAGGTGGCAGGTTCACAATAATAGCTATCTTCGTCGGATCCATCATCAAGCCTTGTTTACATACAATGTGACTTAGCAGAATCCCAAAAGGTGCACAAAAGATACGCTTTTTCAAGTTCAAGGAAATCTGGTGCTGTCTACATTTATCTAGCATAAGTCTTAAACTAGTTATATGGTCTTTGAGTAGCCCAAAGATAGTCCAACCATCAAAGTAAACTTCTAAGAATTTATGTATATATTCCTTAAAGGAAGAGATGACTACTCTAGAAAATATAGCAGGTGCATTCTTCAATCCAAAGGGAATAACTGTATACTGAAAGGATCCCATTTCTGTAGCAAAGGTTGTCTTATGTCGATCCTCTGGAGCAATTCTGATCTGATGGTAACCTGAAAATCCATGAGTAAAAGAGTACACTTCTTGACCCCCGACATTGTCTAACACTTCATCTATGAAAGGTGTGGGGAAAGGATCATGTAGACAAGCATCATTTAGCTTCCTTAGATCAACACAGATTCAGATTTCACCCTTATTCTTCTTCTCTTGCACCACCATAGGACTAACCCACTCAGATTCCTCAACGGGCTCAATAATTCCTACAGCAAGCATCTTATCCAGCTCCATCGTAACTTTTTCCTTATACTTAGGGTTCAACCTATAAGGACGTTGTTTCATAGGCTTCGCATCAGGTTTCAAGGGGATATTTATGACTCCAATATAACCCAGGATACCTTTCATCTTTGAAAAATTTGTTGGAAATAGGTCTTGATATTCATGGAGAAGTTGGGTCACTTTGCTTACCATTTCGTTGTCCCAATAATCTCCAATGGTAGCATGCTTAGGCTATTCTTCTGAGCCAATGTTTACGGTCCACGTCTTCAGGGGCTGTGTCACCTCAGGAACTTTGACTACTGGTCCATGAACTTCATAGTGGCCTTCTGACTCCGGAATATCAATGTTGCGTGGATCGTCATCCTCATCAATTGCGAGGTTATAACATTCGACTGCATTAGCTTCTTGTGCCTTCCAATCCGGTTGGTATTCTACTATCTCTTGATCATCAAACACCTTAGTATGGATCAACCTAATAGCTATGTCTAAAGCAGGGCAAACCTCATTAATAGAAAATGTCAATACAAAACTATCAACAAGAGTATCCCAACTTACAGTACCCCGACGAAGCTCGACTTCCGCATACCAATTCTTTGCAATAGGATCCAAGGTATGCACAAACCTATGTACCCACTCTGTATGAGGTACATGCTTCCAAGATTTGTAACATTGCTCCAAATGCTTCTGAGGGTTAGTCTTACCATTAAATCTACTCTGGACCTCCTGTGGTTGATCCGTGAATCTCAGGCGAAGGGACTGTTGGCAAACTTCCCAACTATGAATGTACTGTTTATGACCATTCCACCATCGGGCTGCTGTAGCTCTGAATACTGAGTCCAAAATCTCCACTTTCTGTGAGTTTGGTATTTGGGATGAGAATTGCTCAATAAACTCATCTGGGTCTGTCGAACCATCAAAAACAGGTAAGGGTCTTGTCTGTGAGCCAAGCCATCTAAGAGACTTGGTAATTCTTGCACAATGGTGGCCATGTAGCTCATACAATCTATTCTGCCAATTCTCTAGACCATCATCTGAATCCGTCATACAAGAGCTGTCATACTGCCAATCCATAATACCCTTGGCATTAGGATCAACATAATCTTCTTCCTTCGCTGTGATATTGTAGATATGGTCCAACACATCCTGATCTTCATATCGAAGGGGTTATGTGTACCTTTCTCCTTGGGAAGGATCCAATGGGACTATGACTCTCAAATATTTCCCTTCGAAAGTCATTTGTCTCTTCTTAAGGTTAATAACTGCAGCATTTTCCATTGCCCACTCAATACCTAACAAAAATGGATAGGGATTGCTGTCGTCAATGATCTCAATAAATTCAAAGTCCGCTACAGTACAGACGCCATCAATATCTACTGGGACATTAGGGAATCGTCCTAGGGGCACAATCTTCTGCTGATTGGCTAATATCAACTGTATAGGTGACCAGTCAAGGGTAGGTTTTCCCATTTGTTCCCAGGTCTGTTTGGTCAAGACATTTACCTCTGATCCTAGATCCAAAATAACATCAGTCATATCATATTCTCCTATCTGAGCATTCAATCTCATTTCCCTGCCAGTTCTCCTGACTCTATTAACAGGTTTTTGCTGACCAGAACTTTGCTGAGGTTCGCAGGAAGCAATAACTTTCTGCAACTCACTTAAAGCATTCTGATTTCTTAAGAGTTTCAGACAACTCTGTAGAAAGGAGGACAGGGTACTTACTTTATCCGTCGAAGCTTCTTGCGGCGGCGACTGCTGCTGATGTGGTTGCGCAGGTACTACTGATGTACTAGAATCCACAAAATATTTCTGGGCTGCCATGGATGTCTCTTTCTCTTTTTCAATATCAAAGGCAGGAACTTTCATGGGGGCCTTACGAACCCAAGATTCGTCAAGATGTTCCTCTTTAGTCTATATGTGCGTCATAGCTCCGCTCCGGGTAACAACATTAATGGCTGGGGCAGGTCTTTGCTCGACGGAAATCATCTGAAGATTCAGAGTAGGGGCACTGTTTCTTTCCTGAATCTTAGCTATCAACTGCGGGCACTTCTCGATCACATGATCTACTGCCCGGCAATACCGACATGTCGTAGTGGGGTTCCGACAGTCGCGAGCCAGATGTCTGACCTGGTTACAATTATAACACACCACCTGATCGCATCCTCTGCCAGCCATAATACCATGGCCACGGCCTCCAAAAGCACCTCTACCTGATGCACCACCGCGGTAGCCATAGCCATAATTGCTCGGTCCCTCATTTTGTACCCAATAGGCATCGTAGGTGCGCTCTCTCATGAAGTCATAACTGCGACACTCATATTCCTTATTTCCTACGGACTTACAGAATTTACAATAGGGGTTCTTAGGTACTTGTCCATACCTTTGTAGCAGATAACAGTCTTCAGGTCGATGCTGCCCTGTTGTTCTACAAAGCTCACAATAAAGAACTTGCAGGGTAAATGGGTTTGGCACACCAGTATTCAGGTAATTTCTTACCATAGGACAATGTTCCTTGGCATGACCTTCTGTGCGACATTGTGTACACCAAACCTCTTCGCGACCGGTTTTTCCTTGTTTCATATCGCAAAGCTCCAGAGCCATCACTGCCAACTGTGCTTGGATTTGAGCAATACCAGAATTGTCCGCAACAGGGGCGTTTTCAAGCTTCATCGTGATTTCCAGAGCCTCCTACTGGTCAACAACCTTATGTTGCATGAGTGGAGTTCGGATATGCGGTAGAAACGCTACAATGAACCATTCCTTATGCTGCACAGGTCCAATGGTAAAACTGACTTGGTCTAACAGAACTTTGAACCTTTGATCAAAGTCCCACACTGATTCCACGCTTCTGCTGAATCTCTTTCAACTCCGTGATACACTGCGACTCTGATTTCGGCTTCTTAAATTCCTTTATCATTGCTGTTTTTCTATCAGGCAATGCATGGTTCTGAGTGCTGGAGAACTTCATGAACCAGGTCAGAGAATGGTCTCTGAAAGAAGTAACTAGTTGTGCTCTTTTTGTATCTTGATCTGTAATGGACTTAGCAGTCCACACTGCTTCACATAAAAACCAGAACTATTCTGGATCCTCTGATCCAGTTCCTTTGAAAACAGGGAGCTTAATGTCATCATTCATATGGGCCATCGCAGGTCTAGGGGGGGAGGGAGGGGGACTGGAAGTAGGCGGGGGGGAACTTACTGGGGTAGACTGACCTGCGACAGGAATACTCGGGCTGGGGTGAATTTTAGACTACGATGGGTTCTCAGGGATAATAGGTCTTCGCTGCGAGGTTACCGGAGGGTTTCCAATAGAAGGGGTTTCTTCAGGTTCTGAATCTGCAGGATTTACAGGGGGATACTCGGTATGCTGACCCTAGGAATAGGATCCAAAATCTCTCTTGTACCTTTTGCCACTTCGCAGCAAACCACTTTTCTCGTCGAAGGTATTTTCACTTACAAACATAGGTTAGTAATACAAAATCTAATAGTCTGATTCAATGGGAAATATACCTTTTTCAGCTAATAGAATTTTCATTCTCAAACTAAATGAATTCAAAAACTTACCCCTTGGTCCTTTGAAAAACTACTGCTCGGCTTCACTAAAGGAAGTTCTCGTGTTGATGGAGAACTCCGTCACAAATGCTTCAAGGGTTCGCTTTGTCCAGAAATCAACAGAGCGGGATATCTCGTTGTTTACCCTTTTCAGTATATTAATTCTCGCGGGGGTCCAAGCAGGAAACTGACGTTCTTGGAAGTTCGTCCTTCTCTCTGTTAACCTGGATAACCACTGGTGCAACTCTATGTGGATACTACCAAAGAAAATTTCATAAACATCACAAAAAACATACCTTTGTAAAACTTTGTGTGCACTACGACGCGGATCTTTGTTCTCTTGCTCAGTGAATTTCAAATAAGTCTCATCAAGCCAATCGCCGATTTCCTTCACAGAGGGTCTCCAGAGTATAGCCCTCGAGGTACGACGTAAACCCCTCTTGAGCAGATACTGAGTTCAACTAGAAACAGAACCAATTTTTTGGGCTATAGGGCAGACCCAGGTTTTATAACTTTAACTTTGCACCAACAAAAGACCCACAGAGTTGGCCCCTTTCGGCAACAACCTGCGAATAGGTTGCAGTTTCACACGAAACTGCTATGGGGTGCCGCAGAACCAGATTTCTGCAAGCAGAAGAGGGATATTACTGTACCTTTAGCTTTTAAACATATTATAAATATAAATCACAGAGCTTAACATTCACTTATTTAGCTTCACGGTTAGATAAACAAACAGTGCTTTGCACAACCCTTTACTGGGAATTCACAGCGAAGTTACTATCTAGCAGTGATCTTTACTTATCATATATATAGATATTAATGCATGAAAGAACACAATAGAAACAAAACACAGAACCACGACACAAGATATAACGTGGTTCACCCCCAGTGTAGGGGTTACGTCCACAGAATTGTGTTTTATTCAACTTTCTACAAAAACCACAGTTCTGATCTGCACACTCAGCTGTAGATCCCTTCAAGTCCTCAAAGCTGCGCACACAGCTGCAGGCCTCTGCGCACACAGCTGCATATTTCCTTAATCACCCAAAAACCCTTTGCGCACACAGCTGCAGAGGTCGTCCACGCACACAGCTGGGACTTAACTTTTTCTTACAAAATATCCTTAGCTTCGCATCAATTCATCTTACACAAAAATCCTAACCTTACTTCTTTACAAAAGTGCTTATTTACAGTGCACTTATTACAAAATCATGGTCTTAAACCATGGGCACCCCGAACCCTAAACCCTGGACTTAAACCATGGGTTTATTACAAACAGAGGACTTTGACTCAACCCCGACACCCCTAAGACTATTTTGATCCATAACTCCGCTTACAAACTCCCAAAAACCCATGGAGTTACCCACCTTAAGGACCATTGGGGTGCGTGCCCCAACACTTATCCTCAAAATGCTTATTGAAATAGATGGGGATGACCCTCATTTGTAATGTCCTCGGTGAGGAAATGCAGGGAAAATGGAGATCGTTGTTAAGTATTGTCCCATGTGACTGCAATGAATGGTTCATGGAATTCACCTTGATTGTTGAAATCTAGCTTAACTGAATATTAAGAGAATGAAACTCTACATGAAGCAATCATAGAATTTAAAGGTCTATGGATTTTAAGGTGTTATTTTCAAAAAATTGTGTGACTATCAAAGGATTTCTCACACACTCACATGGAACCTGAACTAAGTACCCACACAAGTCTCCCTTTGGTCAAATTTAGAGTTTGACTTTGATATTCCATGAAATAGTTAACCTTTCCTCCAAAAATTGATTAAATTTGATGGGGTTGGTGTTGATTTCATATGTTTTTTGTTGTGATTACTTAAATTCCACACATGGAAAAAACAGTGTAATAATAATCTTAATTATTGTATTGAATTATTTTGTAAATCCCTTGGGACAATGTTATATGGATCCCTATCTTGAATTGCTTTGCTTTAGACCTATCATAACAATATTGGACCAAGTTCAATAAGTTTAGAGGACTTCTTATGTGCTCAAGTTTAGGAGTCAAATACTCAAATATTTGGTTTAACATCTTCTTAATTAAGATATTTTTCTACTAGTTGTAAAAGCAACCCCTTGAACCACAAGATCCCAAGAAATGGAATTTGGATTATTTTAATGTTATATAATCTACAATGTTTTATATAACAAGCGTCATAATATATAGGGTGAGAGATTAGCTATATTTCTTATCTTCTTGCATCCATATTTCGCCCATTATCTTTTTACACTATGCTTCAATTAGGTGCCTTAATAATGTCAACATAGGGGGTACCCAACATACCTAGGGTTATAAACCATTTTTCAACTCATCACTCCCAACTCTTGAGGTTTTGAATATTCAAATTTATTTGAGGAGTCTTTTTAACCATGGAAACTCAGGTTTAACTCTCTTAGTTATAACACATCCTTTTCACAATCATTTCAAGAATGTTCATTAATTCCATAATTTTTTGTTGTATTTTATTAAGTTTTATTAGTGATTAATGGATACCTTGGATAGTATTCATGTGCCTATCACTATGATATCATTTTAGGAGAATGGAAACAACCCTTTAGATGTTGGAGTCATTATCCAACCCACACATCTTTATTTGGTAAATTTGGCCTAATTATCCACTAATCCTAAGTTATTGACTCAAATTCCTGACATCAACATCAACTAGATCATCCTCTTTCAATCAAGGAGGCCAACTAAGTCTTGTCCTTCAATCGGGGAGACTAACTGATCTTCCTCCTTCAATCAAGCGAAAAATATGGGTTGATTTGCATGGCCTAAGTGCCCCAAATCAGTTAACTGATGGTTATTCCACCTACTTTCAGCTAAACTATAGCTGTAAAGGTGCCTCCATCACTATTTTGTCTATTGTTGGAAATTTCTAGCTAACTAGAGTGATCTAAGGCACCTCCAACAACTTATGGTGACTCAGTTCAGTTCAGTTCACTTCATCGAAGCTAACTAGAGTCAAACATGCACCCCCACCTACTGATTGACATGCAGTTGAGATCTATTCAGTTAGACTCAGTCATAACTGCTCTAATTTAGTTAGAGTTGATTATTGATTGTGATTAGTGGTTAACTGATGTGTTTAGTGTGGCTAACTAACAGCTAATCCACTCTCATGTATGCAATTCAAATGACACTCTCATGTATGCCATTCGAATGACCACCTTGGGATTCGAATTATCTTGATATTCATGCAAGTGTATGAAATTGTATCTTTACTTATGATTGATTATTGATAATATATAGCTGCAACCTCTAATTGTAGTACTGTTATGTCATTTTGTGTGTAAATTGATCTTGAATATTCTGTAATATTATGCCTTGGTTCTCAAATTATTGTGACTCAATTTTCATATGGTATCAGAGTCACGTCAGGACAAGGCTCTGTTGTGCCCCTGCTCAAGATCCTTTAAAAAACATATTTCATCAAACAAAATCCTATTTTGTTTTGATGAAATGTTCAAATTTCTTAGGACAAATCCAATGAATCACCAGCTACTAAAATAATGACTTTCTGTGAGCTACTGAATCAGTGAAATTCTATGTTTTTAAGCAACCTTTGCAAACTATAGATTATTTGACAAAATCTTGAAGTCTTATCCAAACAGTTATTACTTGATTTTGCTATTCGATTTTATTATTATAGTTATTGATAGGATTGTGAAATTGGATGATTGATCATAGTATGGTTTGGCATGTTATCATAGGTTTCGTTTAAATATTAATTAATGGGTATATGTTATCGGTTTATTGAAAACTAGATAAGGCCTAAAATATCAAAAGCTTAATGATTTATGCAAACGCGTCTTATCCTAGGTATATCCTTTAACGTCTGTATCATATTTGCTCATGTTATTAATGTTTGGTGTTGATTGTTATAATGTGCCCCATACTATGAAGGTTTGATTTTGGGTTTCATGGTTATGACACGTTCTACCTAAAGCTTGTACTCTAACCTTTGAGTCCTGCATAATCCAAGCGCAAATATTAATCCCGACCTTATATAATATGATTTGTATTGTGATTTATATTGTTGCATGAAAGGGGTCGAGGTTGACATGATGGTTATGTTGTGTGCCCCATGTAATTTATTTGCCACCTTCAAAGGTAATGCTGTTATACTTTAAGGTCTATGCATCAACGTTCAAAGGTTGTAATCCTTAGGATTGTTTCGACCCATGCCATCGCCTCCAAAGTCGATCCACCTGCTGTAAGGTTGATTTGGTATCATTGTGTTTGTACTTGAATCTGTCCATCACATTCAATGGTTAGTACGTAACCAAGGTCGTGGCTTTATCCTCGTTCAACACCTGTGGTCCATGCAATGAGTGGTCTTACATCAATAACCAGAGACAAATAATGGCAAGATCAGTTCAATATCGAGTTGTTTGCCGTCATTTCTTATTTTTGATTGCCTTGCAGTGTTATCATTCCCCTTCATGCCGAAGTTTCAGGATTATCGGCTGCGTTTATTCATGTTGCGGCTGGTTTATGAAAATATCAGGCTCCATTGCTTAGGTTCTCTCCTCAGTCTGCACCCTGAGTGCTCACTCTCTAGTTCGCTATCGGGTTTTGATCTTTGGTATCTTTTCTGGGTAAGGCTGCGTGCATGTGCACAGTTAGTCATGGCGCCGGTGGTGAGAGTCGATCCTTGTGAGATGAAGCTTCTTGATTCAAACCCTGACCTTTTAACCAAGGTCGAAGCTGTTGGGTGGTTGTCATTTATCAGTAAGTTCTTGGATTCAAACCCTGAAGTGATGAGGGTGTTTGCTCTGTCTTTGGACGACTCTCGGGTTAAGGTAGGTGATCTTCAGTTTCGAGTGGACGAGCGTTCAGTTGCGCTTGCAACTGGTTTTCCATTGACAGGCGAGTGGTGGTTTAAGTACAAGAAAATGGAAATAACTGAGTGGAGGCAATTACTCAAGAATCCCTGCCAAGACGTATCGTTCCGAACTGGTGTGGCCCGGAAATACTTTAAGAAGGAGTGGCGACCAGTCTTGGACCTTATCCACAGGTATGTGACCTGTGAAGGTCATCTCTCTTCAGCCTATGTATACCACCTTCGGTTAATAGCTATTTTTATTGGCTTTTCTATGAATCTGCCTCATTATCTAGTCCAGAGTTTGTCTAAGATGTCTGTAGCTATTAAAAAGGGACCAAAAAATATCAGTCACAGTTTGTTTCATCACGGTTTGGTCAGAATGTTAATAGAGAGGGAATTGTCGAAATTAGACCAGTCATGGGATTAGTTTATTGAGTCTAATGGCTTCTCAACCTTTTGTCACTGTCAATTTGACTGTCCGGAAGAATGTTTAAGGCACCAAGAACCCAGTCGAGTTTCGGCTCCATCGGTGTGTAAGCCTGTGTCAAACCCTACTGGCCGTATGAGCCCCGATGTTTGTAATAACTCTATTCCTCCTCCTGTGATAAGTCTCGGTAATCCTGTGCCCTTTAAGTGCATGAAGAAGTATTCAAGCCTATCTCCTGAGACGCCAAAACGCAATGTTGATACCTGCAAACAAATGGGTAAGAGGCCGAATGCTAAGCTTGTTGGTAGGTTCACATGAAGCATGGTTGTTAAGGGTTGGAATGTTAAGCCTCCTATGAACAATAATGTTCATGTTGAAAATGTCATGCTTGACGACGAAGAGCAGAATCCCATTTTTCCTGATGTTGGTTGTGACATTGAGCATGAGTCTATCCCGAACCCTGCAGAAGACAGTCCTCCTGCATTTGACAAGGATCTTCGGGTTGATCCTTTTGTTGATCCTCTTGCTAAGGGAAAGACTGTAGAGACAAACTTACCAAGTTCTTATCAAGCTGGGGATATGATTCACCCGATGTTTGTTACCTATTTGTTGGATAAGATACACAGGATGGAAGGAAGAGTGACTGAGATGTCGGCTCATCGTGATATTGTGGAGGCTGAGAATTTAAAGTTGAAAGAGAAGGTAGATTCAAACATTAAATCCTTTCTGCGTCTTAAAAATCATAAGAATAGGTTGATCCGTAGAATCCTCAAATTGCAGAATGAAAATAATAAGAATGAGGAGAAAGTACGGGAGCTTAATGCTCAAATTACTCTTATGCAATTTAAGGGTCCGTCGCAGAATCCATCAAGTGGTGTGAACATTCAGGTTTTTAATGCTCCTGTGAATTTATAATGGGTTGAAGTGCACCTACTATTGGTTTCAGTTTTGAAGTTATGATAGATTGATAATCAAGTTATTTCCTTACAGGTATTTGGTTTGTATTAATTCATTTATTGTTTAGTTTATTTTATTTTCTTTTTATGTGTGTTTAATTATATTTCTTTTGTGTGTAGTATCGCAGGTAATGTTTTGGATATTCTCTCTTGGATTTTGATGATTTTCTACGGTCTGGATGATCCCTACATAATCGGGAACAAATCAATTGGCGAGGACTATTTTCCGGGTGTCACTGTATAATTAGAGCTTTTGTCGCTTTCATGATTTTGTGCTATGAACTGAGTCTATCCAATTTCAAAACATTTAATTTATATTAAAAATGACATGTTTCACTTGTCATTTTTAACGAAATTGGGTATGATTTCGATTTTATGGTTTCCGGTTGTATAGAACCATTTCTCTATGAATGGGTTATTTAAAGAGACATGTGGGTATTGAGAAAGGAGGTCGATGGTTTGAGGAGGAGTCAAGACCACTATTTGATTTTTCTGTGACTCTAGGCTGTTTATGGTCAGCAGCTATAGTATGTTGAACTGGTGATACTTATATATGTTTACAGTATTTATACTTCGCATATGTGTTTTATCACTTGGTCTTGTCACATTCTCTATGTTATTAATGTTTTCCATGATTTATTTAATGAGTTATGCAAATATATTATTTATAATTGTTGACTTATGCTGATTTCGATTTGCTGATGTATGTCATGTTGTAAAATTGATGATTGAAATCATAACACATGTGATATATGTGCCTATTGTATGAGCTTGCTTAATCTCTGAATTTCTTTTGAATATTTTCAAGATTATTAATGCAGTAGTCTCATTGGCAGATTTGATTTCAGGTTAATATGTTTAACGCTCCTGATCAGGATAGGACTTAGAATAGATTAGTAGTTTTCATTTAATTATTGTACTGAAGAAAACATTTGAATCAGATCTTTATATTCATACTACATCCAGATTGTTTTCTTGTAATTAATGTACAAGTGTTTATAATATATCTCTGTAAATTTATCAACTTCTGTTAATATTCAATTAACTCTTTGTATTATAAATTAATTGCTTGAAATGGTTTTATTTAACTGATTGATTTTGTAATATATAACATTTATTAACTTGTGTAGTCATAGGTATAGATCTGATCCATAAACTGTAGTTTTTAGTTTTCCCCTTTTTCGTAATCTTATCCTGTAGCGTAGAATAACTTAGGGAAGGCAACGGGGCCTTAATCCCGTCAGGAACAGCTACTCAAACGACTGAGAGCATCTCGAAAACTCTTGGATCGGGTTGTTCCTCAGTTGACTCTGGCTTAACATTTCGGCCTGTCAACAATGGCGCTAGAAGGAGGGCCAGCTTAAGTAAATGGCTGATGAAAAAAATCCTGTTAACAAAATCAATCAGCCTATCACCCCTCAAATACAATCATCATCACAGCCACGTACTCTCCGGTCATCACGATTGAGTGAGGCCCCACTGAACGACTCTGTTTGAAACCTTATCTCCCAATTCAACTCTAGCAGTACTCACCAACCTAAAGAACTTGACCAGTTCGAACAGGCCATAAATGAATCTCGTAGGATTTTAACTAGGGATTATTCGAATCTCACCGGATGCCAACCCACTGAATTACCTCTCTCGCAGATCACACATCCTCGCACTCATTGTACTGAACCTGCATCGGAAGAACAGGAGCAACCTGTAGGCACCTTTCCTGATCTTCAGATACAACAGCTTCTGACCGGCGCCAATCAACCTTCATCTTCTTCAGGACCACCTGCTTCAGGAGGTTCTGGTCAACCATCATCACCACCTCATTCACCCCCTCACATTCCTCAAACACCACCTTCACCACCTCCAACTCCAAGGAACATGGCAGGTGTAAACCCCCCAAACCCTAATGCTAACATGCCATGGTTAGCTCAGGATGCAGTGGTTGTCCCAGGAAATCAACACCCTTTACCTAAGCATCCTGAGAAGTTGTTACCCAAGTTCAATCTTGAGCAGAAAGAGCCAGTGGAATATCATGTCAAGAAGTTTATGCTAGCAGTTCGGCTCTTGGATGTTGAACATGAAGATGTAGTCTGTCGACTTTTCCCCTATACATTTGAGGGTAAAGCTTCGACATGGTATTTTTCACTTACGGCTGGTTCTATAACCAGTTGGAACAAATTCGATCTTGCTTTCATGAACAAGTTCGGAGACAACAAGACTCCAGCTGCCTTGGTGTTAGAATTGTCTAGAATTCACATGGAAACCAAGGAAAAGGTAAAAGATTTTAACTAGCGATTCCTAACTCTAAGAAACAGAATTCCTGCTACCTCGAGGCCGGCTGAGGATGTCACTATTGAGTTTTACACTTCCTCCTTGCCTGTGTCAATGGCCATGTTTGTCAGAAGAGAAACTAAACTTACCCTTGGTGAAAACTTTGAAGAAGCAATTAAGGTTGAAAAAGACATGTCTACCATAAAGACCAACCCTGGGGTAGATACTAATTCTGCATCTTCTTCTCGTAAGAAGACTGACAGTCCTACCAAGAACACAAACCCTGAGAAAAAGGGCCAGGATTCACTAGACTTAGACAGCCTCCAAAGAGTTATTAAAAAAATGTCCAATGAAATCATTGATTTAAAGAAAGGTACTTCTGAAAACACTCCTAATAAAGAACCACCTAGACAACCTTTCAGAAGGCCATTCTCAAATATAGCTGCAAAACAGACTCCACCTTTTGAAGCTAATAGTGTTGATGAAATTAATAGTTTCCTCAAATTATTAGTTTTAGGTCTAGAAACATCAGCTGAAAGCGATGCTCAATCTTCAGGACAGAGTTCTGAAGATACCCAAGAAAAGGATAATGACACAGAAGATAAACCTCCTCAAGTTATCAGTCACTTCTGGGACACCACAGAATTGACTGATGACAAAGATGTGGGTGTTGTCAATCTAAATCAGCATCAATACAACACTAGAAGCAAGAAAGATCAGCCCTCAAGGGAACCTTCTACAACTGCTACAGATAATAGTTCAGCTGTTCAAACAAAAACTCAACCTGCAAATATTAAATCTGCACCCTCTCTTGATTTAGAATACGATCTGGTTGAAGATTTAAAGAAAATCAGAGCCAACATTTCTATTTATGAACTTCTCAAACTGCCTGTAATTTGAGATAAGATGATGCAAGGGGTATCTTTAAGTAAAAATGGTAAAATCCCTTCTAATCAAAATAGTTCTTCTAATACTAAAGATAACTCAGGAAAGTCTTCAGTCAATGCCTCGTCTATAGGCAAGAAATCTGATTCTTCAAGTCCTCCTTTTTTACTTACGTTTGAAATATGCAATCGTAAAGTGCACAATTGTATGATAGACTCAGGGGCTTCAAAGAATGTCATGCCATACTCTGTGTGTAAAAAACTTAATGCAGTCCCTGTTCCCTGTGATACAAGCATTGTGCAGCTTGATCGATCAAACGTGAAAGTGATAGGAAATTTGAATGATGTGTTGATAAGGTTAGCTTCAAACCCTCAAGTCCATTTTATCATTGATATAATTGTTGCAGATATCCCAGAAGCATATCGCCTATTTCTTAGCAGAGATTGGTTTGAAAAATTGAAAGGATATTTTGCGACAGATTGGTCACATTTATGGATATCTCATAATGGTCGTCCAAACAAGATCAGAATTGATCAAGAACGGTATATGAAGCACACAGTCACCGAATTGGATGACTCTAATGAGCTGGTGCTATTCACTGATACCATAATGGGAAATTACATGACTGATTCCTTCTTTGGGAATTTTGAAGTTGAAACTTCACCAGTCCAAAACTCAGTACAGCAGTCTGAAGTATTCCATTTTACTCAAGTTCTGGAAGAGATTCCAGTTCCAAACACGGTACATTTAGATTTGAACAATGGTCTCTGGTCTCTATACTTTGACGGATCTAAGTCAAAAGAAGGGGCTGGTGCAGGTTGCTTGCTGATAGATCCCTATGGGAAAAGGTATTTCATTGCTTGCAGGTTAGAATTCAATTGCACCAATAATGTGGCTGAATATGAAGCTCTGATTCAAGGTCTGAAAAAAGAAATTGACTTGGGAGCCAAAGCTTTGGTAGTGTTAGGTGACTCTGAGATTATAGTTAGACAGGTACGTAACACTATACATTGCATTGCTGGGCATTTGAGAAATTATCAGGTAGAGGTATGGAATCTATTACTATCATTTGAATCCTTTAACATAAGTTCTATCCCTCGTTATTTAAATCAGGAAGCTGATATTTTAGCTAACGTTGCTTCAAGGTTAATTCCGTCTGAAGGGATGCTTGATGATTCTTTCTCTGTTGAATTGCTTTTCAGACCTTCCATTCCTGATAACATTGTCAATTGGAGAGTCTTCGACAACGATGAACAGTTGATTGATTTTCTGACTTTGAAGGATACTTTTAAATATGCGATCATCGATGAAATGACTCATGATGAGGATCTATATAATTTTGCGGTAATTCATAAGCCCTGGTCAATTCAAGAATCTCTCAATCAGGTTAGTACCCTTCCCAGATCTGTAATCAAACTTGAGAAATTCTATGACTTGAAGGATAAATTTAAAGCTGCAAGGAACTGTAAAACCAATAGCTCCACTATGGAATCGGAAATAGTAAATCTAGGCACCGAGTACAACCCTCAATGTGTCAATATGGGCAGTACGTGTACTCCCCAGGAAAAGACAGCCTTCATACGACTCTTCAGTAAGTTTAAAGACCTTTTTGCATGGACGTATGATGATCTTAAGACATTTGATCCCAATATAATGCAACATGTCATTCCCATGAAACAAGAGGCTAAACCCTTTCAACAGAAATTGAGGAAAATGCATCCTAGCTTAGAACCAGCTGTCAAGAAAGAGCTGAATAAAATCCTTGCCACCAGAATAATTTTCCCGGTATGGCATGCACAATGGGTGGCAAATCTTGTCCCTGTCAGAAAGAAAAATGGTGATATTAGGTTATGCGTCGATTTCCGAAATCTGAATGAGGTTTCGGAAAAGGACAATTATCCTGTTCCTCCCATGGAGAAAATCTTACAACAGGTCTCTGGATATGAAATGTTTTCACTTTTAGATGGATTTTTGGGATACAACCAAGTGTTAGTATCCAAAGAAGACCAGTTGAAGACAAATTTTAGGACCCCTTGGGGAACTTATGCCTACAGGAAAATTCCATTTGGTTTAATTAATGCCAGAGCAACATTTCAAAGAGAAATGGATATCGCATTTAGAGGTCTGATCGATAAGTTTGTCGTTATTTATCTTGATGATGTTACTGTCTTTTCAAAAAATAGAGCTGATCATTTAACTCATCTTAGGAGAGTTTTTGAGCGTTGCAGGAAATATGGGATTTCCCTAAATCCTAAGAAATCTGTCTTTTTAGTAACAGAAAGTAAGCTATTGGGTTTTGTTGTTTCTAAACAAGGTATCAATATTGACCCAGAACGTACCCATGCTATATCCCAGATTTCTATGCCTCACTCAAAGAAATCTATGCAGTCATTTCTTGGGAAGTTAAATTTTGTTTCTAGATTTATTCCTGGGTTCACTGAAATTGTTAGGCTGCTTCAGAAAATGATTAAGAAAGATGCTGAATTTAAATGGTCTGTTGAAGAAAAACAATATTTTCACGCTATATTGAAAGCTGTTGCTGAAGCTCCTACTTTAACAAGCCCAGATTTTTCCAAACCATTTATCTTGTACACTTTTGCTTCTAATTCTTCATATGCTACTGTTTTAACGCAGAAAAATCAGGAAAATAATGAGGCTCCCAACACTTTTACAAGTTCTGGTTTGAATGGTGCAGAGATGAATTACCTAGAAGTAGACAAACAAGCATTTGCAGTTATGAAATCAGTGAAACATTTTCGGCCTTATTTGCTGAAGTCTCATACCAAGGTTGTTGTGCCCTATTCAGCAGTCAGAAATCTTTTGGTACAAAAGGATCTGGGTGAAAAGCGATCCCATTGGGTCACATCACTTCAGGAATATGACCTGGAAATAAAACCTTTAAAGATTGTCAGGGGACATGGACTTTGTAAGTTGGTAGCTGGATCTTCAGACATTTCTGAATCTGATCTACACTTCTTTGACGAAAATTTTCTGTTTGAAAGGGAAGTTTGCCCAATCTCAGCTTCCCCTAATTCTTGGTATGATGATATTAAGTTTTTTCTATTGCATGGGAATGCTCCTGAACACTTAGATTCACACAGCAAAAGGGCTTTGAGATTGAGATTTGCCCCTTATCAGCTGATTGATAACAATTTTTTTAGAAACAATTTTGAAGGAGTTCTCCTTCACTGTCTAGAAAGAAATGAAGCCGATAATGTGTTGTCTCAACTACATGCAGGACCAGCCGGGGGACACTTTGGCGGAGAAACCACTGCACATAAAGTACTCAAAGCTGGTTACTACTGGCCTACTTTGTTCAGAGATGCATTTTCTTTTTCTAGGAAGTGTCAGGAGTGTCAGAGAGTAGGAGGTAGGCTGAAGAAAGCAACTTTACCCCTCCAGCCGGTGATTATTGAAGTTCCATTCCAACAATGGGGTTTGGATATTGTTGGTCCAATCACTCCAGCTTCTTCATAGCAGCATAAGTACATTTTGACAGCCACAGATTATTTCACTAGATGGGTTGAAGCCATCCCCTTGTGAGTGGTTAACTCGGAATAGGTGATATCATTCCTTGATTTTTTTATTATCACCAGATTCATTGTTCCTGAATCTTTGATTTTTGACAATGCAACTTATTTTTCTTCTGTTAAATTAACTGAGTATGCATTGGAAAATGGCATAAAGTTAAAATATTCAGCTAATTATTATCCCCAGGGTAACGGGTTAGCTGAATATTCTAATAAAAATTTAATCAAGATTTTGAAACGTACGATGGTTAATTATCATAGGAATTGGCACAACGCCTTATCGGATGCCTTGTGGGCTGATAGAGTGACTCCCAAAGCTACCATAGGAAATTCTCCTTTTTTTCTGGTATACGGTAAGGAAGCCATTTTGCCTCCTCATTTATTTTTAACCTCTTTACAGCTCTCCTAGTTAGTGCAGGAGACACCATGTTCTGCCATGGAACATCGAATCAATACCTTGCTTAAACTAGAAGAGGATAGAGAGTCGGCTAGAAAAAAGTTTGACAAACACCAGCAGACCGTGAAACGCTGGTTTGATCACAGAAAATCAGCCAGTCGGGATTTGGAAGTAGGTGACCTAGTTCTGAAATGGGACAAGGAGCATGAAGACAAGGGAAAACATACTAAGTTCCAATGCCTGTGGCTGGGACCATTTATTATTACAGAAAAACTTGGTCCTAACACTTTCAGGTTGCAGACATTGGAGGGTGACATTGACAACCTTCCGGTGAATGGTCATCTGATTAAGAAATATTTTTGTTGATCCCCCTCAAGGGATTATCCTGTACATATCTGGTGTGGTTTGCTTGGTTTGTGGAATTTGTCAGTAAGTTTATTTGATTTGTTTGCGCTAGATATTTTCTCATATTTATTTGTGTTTTATCTGCACATTTTGAGTCTGATTAATTTATCGATCTTCAAGCTGATGTCTTTTTATCAAGTTCTGTGATTAATCTATAGGTCATACACAAAGATTTTACTATCCTGAAAATTGTCATATCATTTTATGTCTTGAACAGTGAACAAGTTTTCATCTTTCTAGACTTTTACCAGAAATTCTTAAATCATGTTAATGTTAATCAATAATGTGAGTCTCTGCAAAGATTTTTCCAACATGACTAGGGCATTATATGGCAAGGTTATCTATTTAAGTATTTTACGCCATCCTTTCTCATAAAAAGGATAAGGTTTGCCTCCCCATCTGCTAAGATAATCCCACCGCAGATTAAATATGACTACATTCTGGCCATGGTTGGGTTGGAATACTTTCAAGATTAATTTGAAGGACAGAGGGTCTCATAACGAGCCAGTCTGCTCAGGATCATAGGTTTGCATTTAGTAACATTGTCGTTTCCGGTCACCAAGCCTGGACAATGGCCCTTGGAAAAACACTAAGGGATAAGAGGTCTCATCATGAGCTGGTTTATTTATTGTAGTGCAGGCTGGTGACTGACATGGTTTCCATCTGGTTACCAAGCCAGAACCATGGCCTTCAGAGATATATAAAAAAAGAAGAAGAGAGGGTGACAGTCCAACCTAACCAAAATTGTATATCTCTAACTAGCAGATGGGATACTGGCATTCTTTGGGCTTTGAAGCAACCCTGTCGAGGCTATAGACGCCTGCTGGCAGCAGAGCCATGCTTATGGTATTGGGATTTTATTCTTTAAAACCAAGCCATTTATTGTTTTACTTCTTTTGGACTAATTTTTGTTAGAAACTCATTCTTTATCAAATATATAATTAAGACTGAAATTTCTGGTAATATTTAGAAATGTGAAATGCCTGAATCTGTTTAAGATATTAAAATATTGATGCCTGTATAATGACATACATGAAGGATCTAATTTCTTTGATTGCATGGTTTCAGGTTAAGAAACAGAGATAACTGTTCCGCCCAGTCAGTCGCCATCTGTTGTGCCCCTGCTCAACAGCCTTTAAAAAAAATATTTCATCAAACAAAATCCTATTTTGTTTTGATGAAATGTTTGAATTTCTTAGGACAAATCCAATGAATCACCAGCTACTGAAATAATGACTTTCTGTGAGCTATTGAATCAGTGAAATTCTATGTTTTTAAGCAACCTTTGCAAACTATAGATTATTTGACAAAATCTTGAAGTCTTATCCAAACAGTTATTACTTGATTTTGCTATTCGATTTTATTATTATAGTTATTGAAAGGATTGCGAATTTGGATGATTGATCATAGTATGGTTTGGCATGTTATCATAGGTTTCATTTGAATATTAATTAATGGGTATATGTTATCGGTTTATTGAAAACTAGATAAGGCCTAAAATATCAAAAGCTTAATGATTTATGCAAACGCGTCTTATCCTAGGTATATCCTTTAACGTCTGTATCATATTTTCTCATGTTATTAATGTTTGGTATTGATTGTTATAATGTGCCCCATACTATGAAGGTTTGATTTTGGGTTTCATGGTTATGACACATTCTACCTAAAGCTTGTACTCTAACCTTTGAGTCCTGCATAATCCAAGCGCAAATATTAATCCTGACCTTATATAATATGATTTGTATTGTGATTTATATTGTTGCATGAAAGGGGTCTAGGTTGACACGATGGTTATGCTGCGTGCCCCATGTAATTTATTTGCCACCTTCGAAGGTAATGTTGTTATACTTTAAGGTCTGTGCATCAACGTTCAAAGGTTTTAATCCTTAGGATTGTTTCGACCCATGCCATCGCCTCCAAAGTCGATCCACCTGCTGTAAGGTTGATTTGGTATCATTGTGTTTGTACTCGAATCTGTCCATCACATTCAATGGTTAGTACGTAACCAACGTCGTGGCTTTATCCTCATTCAACACCTGTGGTCCATGCAATGAGTGGTCTTACGTCAATAACTAGAGACAAATAATGGCAAGATCAGTTCAATCTCAAGTTGTTTGTCGTCATTTCTTATTTTCGATTGCCTTGCAGTGTTATCATTCCCCTTCATGCCGAAGTTTCAGGGTTATCGGTTGCATTTATTCATGTCGCAGCTGGTTTATGAAAATATTGGGCTCCATTGCTTAGGTTCTCTCCTCAGTCTGCACCCTGAGTGCTCACTCTCTAGTTCGCTATCGGGTTTTGATCTTTGGTATCTTTTCTGGGTAAGGCTGCATGCATGTGCGTAGTTAGTCATGGCGTTGGTGGTGAGAGTGGAGCTCTGTGAGATGAAGCTTCTTGATTCAAACCCTGACCTTTTAACCAAGGTCGAAGCTGTCGGGTGGTTGTCGTTTATCAGTAAGTTCTCGGATTCAAACCCTAAAGTGACGAGGGTGTTTGCTCTGTCTTTGGCCGACTCTCGGGTTAAGGTAGGTGATCTTCAGTTTCGAGTGGACGAGCATTCAGTTGCGCTTGCTACTGGTTTTCCATTGACAGGCGAGCGGTGTTTTAAGTACAAACAAATGGACATAACTGAGTGGAGGAAATTACTCAAGAATCCCTGTCAGGACGTATCGTTCTGAACTGGTGTGGCCCGGAAATACTTTAAGAAGGAGTGGCGACCAGTCTTGGACCTTATCCACAGGTATGTGACCTGTGAAGGTCGTCTCTCTTCAGCCTATGTATACCACCTTCGGTTAATGGCTGTTTTTATTGGCTTTTCTATGAATCTGCCTCATTATCTAGTCCAGAGATTGTCTAAGATGTCTGCAGCTATTAAAAAGGGACCAAAAAATATCAGTCACAGTTTGTTTCATCACGGTTTGGTAAGAATGTTGATAGAGAGGGAATTGTCGAAATTAGACCGGTCATGGGATGAGTTTATTGAGTCTAATGGCTTCTCAGCCTTTTTTCACTGTCAATTTGACTGTCCAGAAGAATGTTTAAGGCACCAGGAACCCAGTCGAGTTTCTGCTCCACCGGTGTGTAAGCCTGTGTCAAACCCTACTGGCCGTATGAGCCCCGACGTTTGTAATAACTTTATTCCTCCTCCTGTGATCAGTCCCGATACTCCTGTGCCCTTTAAGCGCATGAAGAAATATTCAAGCCTATCTCCTGAGACGTCGAAACGCAATGTTGATACCTGCAAACAAATGGGTAAGAGGCCAAATGCTAAGCTTGTTGGTAGGCTCACACGAAGCATGGTTGCTAAGGGTCGGAATGTTAAGCCTCCTGTGAACAATAGTGTTCATGTTGAAACTGTCATGCTTGACGACGAAGAGCAGAATCCTGTTTTGCCTGATGTTGGTCATGACATTGAGCATGAATCTATCCCGAACCCTGCAGAAGACAGTCCTCCTGCGTTTGACAAGGATCTTCGGGTTGATCCTTTTGTTGATCCTCCGGCTAAGGGAAAGACTGTAGAGACAAACTTACCAAGTTCTTATCAAGCTGGGGATATGATTCACCTGATGTTCGTTACCTGTTTGTTGGATAAGATACACAGGATGGAAGGAAGAGTGATTGAGATGTCGACTCATCGTGATATTGTGGAGGCCGAGAATTTAAAGTTGAAAGAGAAGGTAGATTCAGACATTAAATCCTTGTTGCATGTTAAAAATCATAAGAATAGGTTGATCCGTAGAATCCTCAAATTGCAGAATGAAAATAATAAGAATGAGGAGAAAGTACGGGAGCTTAATGCTCAAATTACTCTTATGCAATTTAAGGGTCTGTCGTAGAATCCATCAAGTGGTGTGAACATTCAGGTTTTTAATGCTCCTGTGAATTTGTAATGGGTTGAAGTGCACCTACTATTGGTTTCAGTTTTGAAGTTATGATAGATTGATAATCAAGTTATTTCCTTACAGGTATTTGGTTTGTATTAATTAATTTATTGTTTAGTTTATTTTATTTTCTTTTTATGTGTGTTTAATTATATTTCTTTTGTGTGCAATATCGTAGGTAATGTTTTGGATCTTCTCTCTCGGATTTTGATGATTGTCTACGGTTTGGATGATCCCTACATAATCGGGAACAAATGAATTGGCGAGGACTGTTTTCTAGTTGTCACTGTATAATTAGTGCCTTTGTCGCTTTCATGATTTTGTGCTATGAACTGAGTCTATCCAATTTCAAAACATTTAATGTATATTAAAAATGACATGTTTCACTTGTCATTTTTAACGAAATTGGGTATGATTTCGATTTTATCGTTTCCAGTTGTATAGAACCATTTCTCTATGAATGGGTTATTTAAAGAGATATGTGGGTATTGAGAAAGGAGGTCGATGGTTTGAGGAGGAGGAGTCAAGACCACTGTTTGATTTTTCTGTGACTCTAGGCTGTTTATGGTCAGCAGCTACAGTATGTTGAACTGGTGATACTTATGTATGTTTACAGTATTTATACTTCGCATATGTGTTTTATCGCTTGGTCTTGTCACATTCTCTATGTTATTAATGTTTGCCATGATTTCTTTAATGAGTTATGCAAATATATTATTTATAATTGTCGACTTATGCTGATTTCGATTTGCTGATGTATGTCATGTTGTAAAATTGATTATTGACATCATAACACATGTGATATATGTGCCTATTGTATGATCTTGCTTAATCTCTGAATTTCTTTTGAATATTTTCAAGATTATTAATGCAGTAGTCTCATTGGCAGATTTGATTTCAGGTTAATATGTTTAACGCTCCTGATCAAGATAGGACTTAGAATAGATTTGTAGTTTTTGTTTAATTATTTTACTGAAGAAAACATTTGAATCAAATCTTTATATTCATACTACATCCAGATTGTTTTCTTGTAATTAATGTACAAGTGTTTATAATATATCTTTGTAAATTTATCAACTTCTGTTAATATTCAGTTAACTCTTTGTATTATAAATTAATTGCTTGAAATGGTTTTATTTTAGCTGATTGATTTTGTAATATATAACATTTATTAACTTGTGTAGTCATAGGTATAGATCTGATCCATAAACTGTAGTTTTTGGTTTTCCCTTTTTTCGTAATCTTCTCCTGTAGTGTAGAATAACTTAGGGAAGGCAACGAGGCCTTAATCCCGTCAGGAACAGCTACTCAAACGATTGAGAGCATCTCGAAAACTCTTGGATTGGGTTGTTCCTCGGTTGACTCTGGCTTAACATTTCATCCTGTCAACAGGGTCATATTCTCTAACAAGATTCCTTGATGGATCTATGATGCAATTTGAGAAAAAAGATAAAAATTTCTAGCACTGCACCAGAAGCCGCAAGTTTACCACATAAATCCTAAGCAAAGGAATTGTTGATCAAGCTAGCTTGATTGATTAAGCTGGGTACGATGAAAACTTGAAAAGTGTAGGTTGTTTGACCTTACGGTGCCTTTTTTGTGTTTTTGGCAGGTTTTCCAAGTATTTCATTGCATTCACTACAAAAAAATGGCCTCTTCTGTGGATCCTCTTACTCCTTTCAACTACCATCAATGGAAGGAGGACATGGAGATTCAATTGCATGCCAAAGGACTCTACAGAGTCATAATGGACACTGAGATAGAGTTGAATCATGTTGTAGACAAAGCAAGATGTTGGAATAAGCTTGATGAAGATTTTAGATTTTGGTTCCTTTCAATTTCTAAGGATCTTCTATTCCACATCACTATATTGAAGTATCCTAAGGAAATTTGGGATAAACTTGCTTCCTTGTTTGATAAGCAAGATGACCTGAGGGTCTATCAGCTAGAGAATGAGTTGATTTACCTTCACCTGGGAAACTTCAAAAATCTGAATGATTTCTTCACCAAGTTCAAGCACCTAGTGCTCTAGTTGAAGCAGTGTGAAGTGGAGAAGGAGGACGATCAACTCATCCTTTCCATTCTTTCCAAACTTGGCACACATTACTCAGTTTTTGTTTCCACTTTTCATATCAGGAAGCTAACAACCCCGAATTGGAATATGTCAGCCCTCAATTCCTTCATTGAGTCTCTCACAAAAGAGCATGACATTATTTTGCAACTGGGGACCATCAGATCCTAAAAAGATAGAGCATTGTTTGTTGGAGGGCCCAAAGCTACGAATGGTAAGGGAAAGCACAAGAATCAAAGGACTAAGTTTGATGCTCCCAAGCCAAAGGAGAAACACCAGCAATTGGGTGAGCCCTCAGGCTCAAGAAAGAATAAGCACAAACAAAAAGAAGGAAAATATAAGATCAATATTTCCTACTGCAGGAAGGGATTTCACCCTGAAAACTCCTGTATGAAGAAAAATCTTGATGAAATGACTCTTCTCCTTGAGAGGAACACTATCAATCTTCCTAAAAGTGTTAGGAAGAGATATAATCATGTTCAAAACATTAATCCCAAAAGAGGACATGCCCTCATGGAAAATGTTTCAAAGCCTAGATCTCTCCTCATAGAATCTGGTGCTTCAAACCATATGGTGGAAAGCAAAGAACATTTATCTTTCCTGGAATCGATAGCAACATTCCCATCCACATGGGAGATGATTCTCAAATCATTTTGAAAGGAAAAGGTACTATAAAACTTGAACATGGTAGCTTCTTTGATGTTCTGTATGTACCCTCCTTGGCCACAAATCTATTGAGTGTATATCAAATGACACACACAAGAGTTCTGAAGAGAGTTACTTTCATATTGAATGATGTTGAGATGTCATAGATTGTGTAATGTCCCCGACCCTCCGACCGGCGAAGAGGACGCTACCAAACCATCAAACATACGGGCAACTAGCCCCATGAACATGAACATACATAAAATGCTAAAATAAAATTCTTAAAACATAAAACATGCTAAGATGCATAATCATTCACATACACAGTGGAAGAAAAAATACATTCAGGAATTCAACATGTTCATCATAGTTCATTAGCCATCAAATATAATTGTAGAGATGAAATACACAAGGATACTTATCTCACAAAGAACTTGTCCCACAACCAGCTACATCGCTGCAACGTTCCACCCAACCATAGGCCAGCATGCTCATCAATCTATCAGCAACACTAGCACCCTCGAGCTGGGCATGATTCCCCAAGGAATAAGGGACTAAGCAGGCTTACACATAGCCAAGGTACACAAACAACCAATCCCACATAGTAGGGTTTATCAGGCTATCGAGGAGCTGGTAGAAGCTAAATGTTATAAGGTGGTGAGCTCATGGAAGAGCTAAGGACACCTACACCAAAGCTATCCTGAACTCTAAGATGCCCACACACACCCGACACTAGGAATCAGTCCCTTCTCTACTTCACAGTCCCTCAGGTCCTGACTTCCCTTGCCAGTGCTCTTCCGGGGATGTGGAGAAGAAATCCAGCCATATAACTCTGTCTGTGTGGCTCCCCAAACCCAAGTTTCTCAAGCATACCCAGCCTTCAATCCCACTCCACATAGTCCAAAGACCAACCACTGCATGCATGCAGCAAAACCAACAATTACAGCTTTGACAGGGGAAACAATCCTTGAGTTGTTCTTGGCCCTATTGTGGCCAAAACAACATAATGGTAAACTACAGTAGCTCCCAAGCATGAGGGAAAACAAATCCAATGCCACATAGGTACTCGCAACAACCACTGATCAAGGGAAGACACCAAGCATGGTTCAACGATGAGGTCCCGGGACATTACACAGTCTGATATTGGAAAAAGGGTCAAGCTCTCTGTGTGAATCGAGAGGGAAAACGTATCCACAGACCAACAACCGGTGATAGAAGGGAGAATGAACCCGCAATCAATGGATTGTAATCCATTTTATCCCCACTTTGCATGAGGAAAATGAATAGCCCATGTTCCAAGAGAGTGGACAGAACGGTCAGCATCCTAACCGGCACGTGAGGAGACCACTCCTAGCCCATGCGTGACTAAACCAGCTGGTGGAGGTGCATGGGGGAAAGCCTACCACCCACCCCTACCTAGCATTAACTACCTCAACTAAATAGGGGTTTAAGGTTTGACACATGGATTTTCCCCAATGGCTCCCACGAGTTAGACAATCCCCCCCTTAACCTTAGGAAATCATGCCATTTTCATTTAACGTTGCACCGTCATAGCTGGTTGTAGGTTTTTGATTAATTTTGCATGTTTACATGATGCCAGAACTATAATGTGTCAGATGGCACGATATGCCATCAGCAATGATCCCAATTGCTGAAACATAACACAACCAAATCGATGGTGGGGCTTTTGCCTTTAGCTCCACACCATGATTAATTACAACATATACATCATGTATCTTTTAATGCAACCTAGGTCAAAACTGGGGTGTTACAATCCCCTCCCCCTTGGAATAACATCATCCTCGGTGTTTCAATACATAGGAATACATATACCATTTGTACATCAAAATTTTACAGATATGTCCCACGTTCAATTATTTACTTGAATTTTTAGAACCAAGCCCCTCGGCTTCCACGAGCTTCTCTTGCTAGTTCTCAGCTTTCGGCTCATCCCCAAGTATAGGAACTTTTCTGTATCTTGAGTGTCTCTCCAAGATTTTCTTGGGTCTTGGAAATTGTTTGAAGAAGACTTCCAACCAAGTCCAACAGCTTTTGGTCGGCTTCCATGATCAATGTGCACTACTGGATTTCACTTTTCTCACCTATGAAATGCATCATTGAAATTCTGTTAGACCAAGCATAATATAGGCATTAAAATCAGTCAATTAATTGCCCAATTGGCATGACAGTCCAAGTCTCATCAAGGAGACTTTCATATTTTTCACGCCTTCCCAACAGGCACATGAGCTGATTCATGTCCATTCTTGGGCAGGGATTTAACTATTCCAGCATTCACAATTTACTTTAAGCAATTACACACATTCAACAATCTTTTGTTTTCACAATGCATAAGTATAATAAAAAAAGGAAAGAGAGAGCAGCATGAGTTTTTCCCCTCTTTGTCTTGTTCCATCCTAGAACCCACACCACCGCTGTGGTTTTCATGCTCTCAGCCTCTTTCACTTCACTGTGAATGCTGGACCAATCCCTCTTGGTCATGACACTTAGTGTCTCTAGTCTATTTCAGACCTCTCAACCATGGAGCCTCCCCACATGGTTTGTCTCGGCTACTAGGAACTTCATAGTCTCACTAGCAAC
>LPNX010178817.1:358609-374183 GCA_001517045.1 Pseudotsuga menziesii | reverse complement strand
GTAATCAATATTGAAAACCCTTCCATGATCCGACATCGAAAAAGTGTGCACCCTTTTCCGGTGTGTGCCATGTAGGCCCTATTCATACTCAAGCAATCGATCATAATGGAAATAAAATAAAAACATGTTCTGCATATTGAGTTTAACAATTTGACATGCATATTCTTGGCTAGGGTCATAGAACACTTATCCATTTGCCGATGCAGTATTCCTTCGTTAAGTAGGAATGGGGGCTCCCTTCTCTAAGTTGACTGTCCCTCGGTTTGCTATCCCAATTCCTCTTTACATTTCGTATCCACACATGTCTTACCGACATAACCTATACCATCTCACTCATGTTTCTTACCAAACATGTAGTGCAAATAAGACATTTCCAAAATGTCCAATGGAGTTTCACCCGAAACCCATTTCCAAGATAAGGGAAAACCTTCCCATGAAGTTTGGCTCCTGCAGGCCATCACACATGATCTTCCTGCAGTTTGTACACCTAGAACATTCATCAAATAGCCAAACAGTAAGTCATTATCTGATAATACAATCCAAATTGATTGTTCCATAACCAAGCAATGACATTAGTAATTAAGTTCAATAGGAATTTGCAATTATGTTTACTACAGAAATTGATTCTCTTGGCAATGAGGTGATCCTCATTTGTGGGTCTCTTGTAAGCAACTCTACTATGCCCATTATAAGTTTATGCTTACTAGAATAACATGAACACCCACTTACAATGCGTCCTCTTGACACAATATTATGCAATCCAATAGTGATTAGTAGTTGTTAGCAATTTCTCAAATCCAAAATTTACAAATTTAAATTGACAATTCGTTCAGCATACAACTATTTTCATAGCCATGAGACTCTTCTCGTGAGGTTTGGCTCTTTCACATGCTATATTTTGGCCTTTGCCATGGTCTTACCCACATTTCCATGCCCCAAACAATCTACGCGAAACCTGAACCTTAGTCAGCCAAACACGTAGTAAGTCTTGATGCATATAACTTTTTCATTGCTGCAACAATCACTGAAGCATTTTCAGAATTTATAAAATTCAAACACTTCTAGCTGTTAATCACATCAATATTACCAAAACTCATTTACTTCACGCAATCATTATCATACTAAAATTTGCAAGGTCACATCATTTATGCCAAAATGAAATGTTCAGATACTCCTTACTCCACAAGCATATCATTTGTACCACCTTGCCCTTCCATAGAGCATTTCTGGCAGCCAATTGATCCTGACTACCCTCTTTATGCACTTACTATCCTACATTCATAACAGCTCTTGAAATGGTTCTAGAATTGCCATCAATTCATCATTTCAGCCATTAATTATTCATAATAACTCATGCACTATCTCTATGCATTCATGCATTGCATTGTAACATTTGCACCCATACTTATGTATGCATATCTACAACATTTACTCATACTTTTCATATGCATCCATTCAATGCATAACTACAAGATTTATAAAATCTTTTAATGCATACCCACTCAATTCTACCTTGCATTGATTCAGGAATACTATGCATTCAAACATACCATGCATGGCTTAACCATGACTACTTCATATAGGATGCATGACTATCATCAAGATAATCAGTGCTTGGGCTACTAAGCTCATAACAACATAATACAGGCATGACACATTTCTCTATGAATGTAGTATAAAATTCAAATACCCACATGGTATGAGACCTCTTGCTTTTACCACTCCATGCAATTGTCATGTCCCCATGCCTCCGACTGGCAAGGAGGACGCGATTACAAGCTTAAACCACCTGGGCTAAGAGCCCCATGAGCATGTGGGTGCACAAAATTGCTGAAACAGAATGCTGAAAGAGAATGCATTGCAGTGTAACATGCACAAATGCAACTGTTTATCATACACAGCTATAATTATTCATCTTGCACAGTGGAATCAACATGCATTCACACAATCATTCATTTTAAACATGTTCATCATATAATTAACAGTAAACATGGTTGTAGAAGTAAAAATGGACAAGAGCACTTATCTTATGATGAAATCGATCCGCAACCAGCTATGTCACTGTAACGTTCCACCCAACCATAGGCCAGCGTGCTCCTTAATCTCTCAGCAACGCTGCCACCCCCGAGCTGGGCATTATTCTCCAAGGAATGAGGGAACTAGTAGGCTTACACATAGCCAAGGATATACAAAACACACAGCCAAGCCAACACAGTTGGGTTTATCAGGCCACCAAGGAGCTGGGGAAGGAAAATTGCTAAGCTGGTGAGCTCATTACAGAGCCAAGAACACCTACACCAGAACTATCCTGACCTCTAAGACACCCAAACACACCCAACACAAGGAATCAGTCCCTTCTCTTCTACACAGTCCCTCAGGACCTGCATTCCCTTCCAGTGCTATTCAGGGGTGATGGAGAAGAAGGCTAGCCCTCTAGCTCTGTCTGTGTGGTTTCCAACCACCAGGTTTATGAAGCACATCTAAGCCAACATCCCTGCTCCTCTCACCGTCCGAAGACCAACCATTGCACTCAAGCAATTAAGTCAGTTGTCACCGCTTAAACAGGGAAAATGAATTCAGAGTCATTCTTGGCCCTATCGTGGCCAAAATGACTCTCAGGCGAATTTACAATAGTCCCCAACATGTAAGGAAAACCACAACAACCACAGCCAACAACGTGGGAAAACACATCCCGTCCTAGGCAACGAGATCACCAAGAAAACATATACAGACCACGCTGGGGAAGAAATTACAGTCTCCCATCCTGTGGGTGAGCGTGAGCAACAATGCAGAACCCACAATCAATTGGTGGGGAGTGGATACGACCACATCATCCGCAAATCCGCAGGGGAAGAAACTACATGGGTAAAAACCCAGAGGGTTCTGTGCGTGAGAGAGCAAACAAAAATTCCACTCCTGCGTGAAGGTGAACAGCCCAAATTGTGAGGTCATGAATTCCAGAGTGCGTGAAGGTTTTTCTTGCCATAGTGAAGTCAACAGTGGGTGGAGTGTGCAGGTGGGTGAGGACTGACAGTCCTTCCACCCCACTCCCAAAGCAATTAACTGCCTCAACCACCAACAACAATTCTTTAATGAGAGTGGTTGGAATAAAACAAGGTAAGAAGACACATGGATTTTCACCCTATTGGCCAAAGTTGGACAAATCTTCCCCCACATCCTCATCCTTGGGAAAATCATGCCCCTTTCGATTTAGTTGCCGCGATCGTAGCTGGTCGGGTTCATTTAATTAATTATAGATGCATATTTACATGATGACCAACATAATATATGCTGCATGCCCCGATACACAATCGGTGACAAATTTAAATCCAAAACATAATATGACCGATCAATGGTAGGGCCTTGGCCTTTACCTCCACACCATTATCATTTACAATATATACATCATATATATCTAATGCAACGGGATCAAAATCGGGGCACTACAGCAATTGTCATAATTAAACTCTTACCTTCATGGGTCCTATGTACACCCTTGACATTACCAGTTTGGTTGGTCCTTTGCAGGAGATTGCATAATTTGCTCACCAACTTTTGATTCTGGACTTGTTTCCTTATCCCTTTCTTCATAGGGTTTCTAGTCACATTCATCAGCATTACCAACATACTCAACCATGTCCAGGTTGTTGTTGGTTTTTCCACTAATTCCAACACCAATGCAATAGTTATCATTAGTGGCTCATTATAAATGTATAATTCTCAATATTCTTACCAACATGTAATATCCTTAAGCATGCAAGGCATATCCTCATACATTTCATGTATAAAACTTGTAATCATAATTAGCAAGATAGGGTTTAAGGAAATTTCCCTTTTCAAGTCCCTCATCCTTGCATGGAACTCCTCTTCCACACAGCAGCTGGTTTTACTTCATGGTATTGCTACCTCTAGGCATGCAATTCCTGGATTTGTCCATGTTGACAGCAACACATTCCTCTTTTAAGTAATTACCAGCACTTTGCTTCTCCACACTCAAATTCTGGTGACTCTCCCTTGTTCCTTGCTGGATAAGATTTCCAATGCCTATCCACATGATTCATTCTAACCTCGGGTGTGAAAACCACACCACTTCAAAAATCATGCTTTTTACCAAATGTGTTCTGGTCTGAAATGTCAACTTCAGCCCCCCTGGGATTTTATCCCTTTTCAGCCCTAAAACTGCTGAAAAAAATCCACTAAGAATTTCACTGAAAAACTGCTGAAATCTCTGAAAAATCCCACTTGAAAACACCAAAAATTCCTTTTTCCCAATCGGACCTCTTTCCAACTAAGTTTCCGACGTTTCGGCGAGCAAATCATCTAAACTTCCAATCTGCATCGGCGATGCCAAGGACTGTTCATCGGATCCTTTTCTCACTAACCTTTTGGCATTTCAACAGCTAGAACATCTAAATTTCTCTGTTGTATCAGCGGGTTGTTTGTCTAATTTACCCCGCCGTATTGGGTCTGTAGTGATCTATCATTTCGAACTTTATCAGCGATAAAATAGACTAACCGTTGCATCGACGGTAAGGTGCTTTGTGCATCGGATGGCTAGTCGTCAAGGTTTCCATAACAGATGCTAAGAGACCTTCTGCATCTTCCGTAGTTCATGACTTTGTCAGTGGTTGGAGCGACTAGTCTCAGCGGCATCAGTGCTCGGATGCACTTCTCGTTGGGTGATTAGTTCTTTATGTGGCCACAACGGCGACTAGCAGATTCACTGTGGTCTCCGTGGGGCACTCGCCGGTGGTCGGAGCAGTTGTTCACTACGGCATCGGATGGATAGTTAACTAGGCATCCGCAACTACGGGTGGTACTCCCACTATGGTCTCCACAGACCTTATACCCCATTGACCGTCAGAAGGACTAACCCCTACACATCGGTGATTCAAGTTACTACGTTCCCCGTCGTTGCAGCGACCAGACGGCAATACATCTTTGATACATCGGCAATCGGATCCTTTATTTCATTAGACGGGTAGTCCCTTAGGCGGCTGCAATGGTGGTTCATCCACACTAAACCTTTTTCGATCAGCAATCCGATACACTAATAAAACTTTTGATCGGGGATCTGAAGCACAACTTAATCGGCATCGGCAATCGGAAGATTAGTGCTCTAGACTTCCACAACGGTGGTGCATGAACCATTAACTCCTTTCGAAGTTCATCGACGACCAGTACAACTAACATTTTTCGATGGTTGACGGACACTTAGAAAAATTTTTGAATTTTCCTCTGGCGTCGGCTCTTCCTTCAACTATTCATCGACGATCCTAACAACTATTCTTTTCCAATCGCCGATGATTTCGTGCCTTAGAAAATTTTCGGAAGACTTCTGCCTTGTCTCCCACCGCATCGGCCGTTGGAACAACTATCCTCTGTAGCATTGGCAGTCGGAGACTTTATCTGTCGGAAGGGTAGTCCTCTAGCCATCCGCAATGACGGACGCCCAATCAGTTAATCTCTTTCGATGTAGTCGCCAAACTTTTCACCACATCGACAACTTGATCATCTAGGTATCGACGATGCGATCAACTAATCATTGCCGATGATTCCATTACTTTGTCAAATTTTTGAAATTTCTCTCCGCTGTGGGTGAGCTTCAGGCTAACACTTCTGCGGTGTCGGAGGACCTTCGCACTTAGTCCTCTGATGGGCCGACGGGCGATAAACGCAATTCCTTCCGCAATCTTCTTCTGATTTCCATACGTCGAGTGACCTTCAAACTATCTTTTCCACTGCATCGAAAGAAATTGCACTAAGTTTTCCTATGAGCCGATAATTCTGACACATAAAATTTTTGTGAATTTTCCTGTCCTTCACCCATTTTCTCCTAGTTTCTTCTAGGCAGTAGGCAACCTGCCTCTGTTAACTGATCTTTCATGGCCCTCTGAGGCACAAATGCTACAACATAAACTCTGTCACTGCACCTTCACATCCCATTCAGGCCCATGCTGCAACCAGAGCTCTGATACCACACTATAACGTCCCCGACCCTCCGACCGGTGAAGAGGACGCTACCAAACCATCAAACATATGGGAAACTAGCCCCATGAACATGAACATACATAAAATGATGAAATAAAATTCTTAAAACATAAAACATGCTAAGATGCATAATCATTCACATACACAGCGGAAACAAACATACATTTATGCATTAAACATGTTCATCATAGTTCATTAGCCATCAAATATAATTGCAGAGATGAAATAGACAAGGATACTTATCTCATAAAGAACTTGTCCCACAACTAGCTGCGTCACTACAATGTTCCACCCAACCATAGGCCAGCATGCTCATCAATCTCTCAGCAACACTGCCACCCCCAAGCTGGCCATGATTCCCCAAGGAATAAGGGAATAAGCAGGCTTACACATAGCCAAGGTACACAAATCAGCCAAGCCCACATAGTAGGGTTTATTAGGATATTGAGGATTTGGGAGAAGCTAAAAACTATAAGCTAGTGAGCTCATGTAATAGCTAAGGACGCCTACACCAGAGCTAGCCTGACCTCTAAGACACCCACACACACTCAACACCAGGAATCAGTCCCTTCTCTGCTTCACGGCCCCTTAGGCCCTGACTTCCCTTGCCAGTGCTCTTCCGGGGTTGTGGAGAAGAAATCCAACCATCTAACTCTGTCTATGTGGCTCCCCAGGTTTCTCAAGCATACCCAGCCTTCAATCCCACTCCACACAGTTCGAAGACCAACCACTACATGCATGCAGCAAAACCAACAATTATAGCTTTGACAGGGGAAACAATCCCTGAGTTGTTCTTGGCCCTATTGTGGCCAAAACAACACAATGGTAAACTACAACATCTCCTAAGCATGAGGGAAAACACAACCAACACCACATAGGTACTCACAGCAACCACCGATCAGGGGAAGACAACAGCCACGATTCAACGATGAGGTATCGGGACATTACACAGTCTGATATTGGAAAAAGGGTCAGGCTCTCTGTGTTAATCGAGAGGGAAAACGTATCCACAAACTAGCAACCGGTGAGAGAAGGGAGAACAAACCCCCAATCAATGGATTGTAATCCATTTTATCCCCACTCTGCATGAGTAAAACGAACAGCCCATGATCCAAGAGAGTGGACAGAATGGTCAACATCCCAACCGACGCATGAGGAGACCACTCCCAGCCCGTGCGTGACTAAACCAGCTGGTGGAGGTGCATGGGGGTAAGCCTGCCACCCACCCCTACCTAGCATTAACTGCCTCAACTAAATAGGGGTTTAAGGTTTGACACATGGCTTTTCCCCAATGGCTCCCATGGGTTAGACAATCCCCCCCTTAACCTTAGGAAATCATGCCCTTTTCATTTAACGTTGCACTATCACAGCTGGTTGTAGGTTTTTGATTAATTTTACATGTTTACATGATGCCAGAACTATAATGTGTTGGATGGCATGATATACCATCAGCAACAATCCCAATTGCTAAAACATAACACAACCAAATCGATGGTGGGGCTTTTGCCTTTAGCTCCACACCATGATTAATTACAACATATACATCATGTATCTTTTAATGCAACTGGGGTCAAAATCGGGGTATGAAGAAAAATCTTGATGAAATGACTCTTCTCCTTGAGAGGAACAATATCAATCTTCCTGAAAGTGTTAGGAAGAGAGATAATCATGTTCGGAACATTCAGCGCGAAAGAGGACATGCCCTCATGGAAAATGTTTCGAAGCCTAGATCTCTCCTCATAGAATCTGGTGCTTCAAACCATATGGTGGAAAGAAAAGAATATTTTTCTTTCCTGGACTTTGACAACAACATCCCCATCCACATGGGAGATGATTCTCAAATCATTTCGAAAGGCAAAGGTACTGTAAAACTTGAACATGGTAGCTTCTTTGATGTTCTATATGTACCCTCCTTGGCCTCAAATCTGTTGAGTGTATATCAAATGACACACAGAGGAGTTCTGAAGAGAGTTACTTTCATCTTGAATGATGTTTAAATCTCATAGATTGCATTCGGGAAACTCATTGCAATAGGTATAGCGAATCATTCTGCTAAGGCCTATGAGTTTTCCAAGTTTGTACCAGATGCAAATCCCACTGCCCTTCTGACTCATGGGAATAAGTTTACTCAGTTGTGGCATGAGATATTTGGACATTTGAACTTCAAATATTTTCAGCAACTTCAAAAACATTCCATGGTTGAAGGCCTCCCAACCATCAAAACCTCCAGTGGAATTTGCAAAGGTTGCATTGTCAGTAAACACTCTGAGCACAAATTTGATCGGGGAAAGGAAAGATGGGAAACAAGTATTTTGGGGCTGATCCACTCTGATATCATCGGTCCTATACCTACAACTTCCATGATTGGTTCAAGGTATTTTCTCACCTTTATTGACGAATTCTCCAAATTCACTTGAGTTTTCTTCCTAAAGAAAAAATATGAAGTTCTTGAAAGATTCATTGAATTCAAGGCATCTATTGAGAATGCCTTTAGGAGGAAGATAAAGTCTCTCAGAAATGATAATGGATGAGATTATATCAAGTTTTAGCTGCTTCAAATATGTGGTAAATACGGTATCCATATCCAACACTCCATTCCCTACACACCCCAGCAGAATGGTGTAGCGGAAAGGAAAAACCGGACCCTCAAAGAGATGACTACCTGCATGTTGGAAGCCAAATGTTTGGATGTAAATATTTGGGATGAAGAAATGAATGTTTCTGCCTACATTCAGAATATGGTCTCTCACTCTTATATGAAAGTGAAAACTCCTTTTGAAGAATACTTTGGGCACAAACCAGATGTGTCCAATTTCAGAGTTTTTGGGTCCACTGCTTGGGCTCGAATTCCACTTGACAAGAGGAAATCTTTGCAACCATAGATTATTGAGTGTATTTTCATTGGTTATCCATAGGAATCAAAGGGATACAAAATTTTGAATATCAGAACCAAAAAAATATTCATAGAGAGAAGTGTTCGCTTCGAAGAACCTCTCCAAGATGTGGAACTAGTCGAGGAAGAAACTGCTGAAATTTCCTCTCATTCTGCTGATGATTCTGATCATGAAATTGGAAGATTGAGCTCTGATTTTTCAGATATGATGTCTGATATCAATGAGAATAATATATCATATTCTAAATCATATCCTAATGTTCCCACTCATCTCCCAAAATGGGTCGAAAAGTCTCTCTCTTCCACTGGGACAAATGTTGGAAATCCTGCTGATCCAAGGAGAACCCGGTTAGATTTTCAAAGAGCGGGTATTTATCTTTCTTATAATGATTCCTTGATTTCCAAGACCTACTATATGATTATTGGGTCTTATCTCCAAGTCCTACTACCATGCTCGGAATGATCCGAGATGGCAAGCTACAATGGATGAAGAGTTCAACTCTTTTCGAAAAAATGCAACTTGGGAGCTAGTTTCCCTTCCACTTGGGAGGAAACTTGTTCACTGTAAGTGGGAATATCAGAAAAATATTGTTGCATATGGCTCAACCTGCAAGTATAAATCGCTTCTAGTTGCAAACGGATTCTCCCAAGTCCAAGGAGTGGACTATCATGAGACCTTTGCACTGGTGGAAAAGATGGATTCCATAAGGCTAGTTTTGGCCATTGCCGCATCCAAGCACTGGGAGGTGAATCACATGGATGTCAAGAGTGATTTTCTCCATGGAGACCTGCAATAATAGATATAAATGAATCATCCTAAATTCTATACATCGGATCCTTCATTGGTTTGTAAGTTGCAGAAATCTGTATATGGCTTTGAATAGGCCCCAAGATCTTGGTATGCCAAAATGGATGCCTTTATGCTCTCACAAAACTTCGAGAGATGAAAATCAGATACAAATGTATAATTTCAGAAGTATGAAGGTAATTTTATGATCATATTATTGTATTTAGATGATATTTTGATAACAGGAAGCACGCTTGCTTCAATTGCCTTTATAAAACTATTCTTCATGATGCTTTTGAAATGAGTGATCTAGGCCCGCTGAGACAATTTCTCGGGCTAGAAATACCTCAATATTATGATGGGATCATGGTGACACAATCAAAATATGTTTCATACCTTTTAATTAATTTTAACATGGCTGATTTTAAGGTTTCACCATTTCCTTTCCTCTCAGGAATCAGTCTTGAAGAGGGGAAATCAACTTCACATATGGATTCCACTATTTACCGCCAGTTGATCGGAAGTTTGCTATACTTGACACATTAAAGGCCTAAAATTTGTTATGTCATTAATGATGTATCAAGGTATATGCATTAGCCTCATGAGATTCATTGGATTGCATCTAAGAGGATTCTACAGTACGTGCAGGGTACTAGATCCTATGGCATTCACTATGTTGCAGATTCTGAGCTAGATTTGGTCAGTTTTACAGATTCTGATTGGGAAGGAGATTCCATAGATCAGAAGTCCAATTATGGCTATGTGTTTATGTTTTATGGTGGGACTATTTTTTGTTCAAGCAAAAATTAGGATGCCATTTCCCTTTCTTCAGCAGAGGCAGAGAACATGGGAGTGGTCAATGCATGCATCTAGGAAGTTTGGCTGCAAGGTATTTTGTCTGAGTTTGAGATTGGTAGTGCTTCATCCACTGCCATTTTTTGTGACAACCAAAGTGCTATCAAAATATCAATAGATCCAGTTCAGAGGAAAAGAACCAAACACACTGATATTCATATGCACTAGATTAGGGAGTTGGTGCATGACAGGACAATTGTTCTGCAATATTGCCCTGCAGATGAGCAGATTGCAGATATTTTCACCAAGAGCTTTACTGAGAAAAAGTTCACTTACCTCCTTTCATTTTTGGGGGTGAGTTCATCAGGGTGAAGACAGTTACTTCTTTAGGGTTTATCTTGAGGGGAGGTTTTGTTCCCACTGGGTTTTCCTCTTTTCCTCACTTAGCATTTTTTTAGCATTTTAGAGTTATTTTTGTACAGGGTGACCTAATGCCTTTGTTGCCGAGGCCCTATCATTTTATTTTTACTCCTCCACATGAGTATAGCTTAAGGGGGGGGGTTGTTGGAGTCATTATCCAACCCACACATATTTATTTGGTCAATTTGGCCTAATTATCCACTAATCCTAAGTTATTGACTCGAATTGGTGACATCAACATCAACTGGATCATCCTCCTTCAATCAGGGAGGCCAACTAAGTATTCTCCTTCAATCAGGGAGACTAACTGAGCTTCCTCCTTCTATCAAGCAACAAATATGGGTTGATATGCATGACCTAAGTGCCCCAAATCAGTTAATTGATGATTATTCCACCTATTTTCAGATAAACTGTAGCTGTAAAGGCGCCTCCATCACTATTTTGTCTATTTTTGGAAATTTCCAGCTAACTGGAGTGATGTAAGGTGCCTCCAACAAATTCTCGTGACTCAGTTTAGTTCAGTTCACTTCATTGGATCTAACTAGAGTCAGGCATGTGCCCCCACCTATTGATTGACATGCAGTTGAGTTCTATTCAGTTAGACTCAGTCATAACTACTCTCATAACTACTATGATTCAGTTAGAGCCTATTATTGATTGTGATTAGTGGTTAACTGATGTGTTTAGTGTGGTTAACCGATAGCTAAGCCACTCTCATGTATGCAATTCGAATTACCTCCTTTGGGTTCGAATTGTCTTGCTATTCAGGCAAGTGTATGACATTGTATCTTTAATTCTGATTGATTACTGATAATATACAGCTGCAACCTCTAATTGCAACACTGTAATGTCATTTTGTGTGTAAATTGATCTTGAATATTCTATAAGATTGTGCCTTGGTCCTCATATTACTGTGACTCAATTTTCATACTAGAAACTAAGTTAAATCCACTAACATGAATGACAAAGTGGCTCATCACACTCAGACCTATTTGTTTGTTGTAATTTGTTGGAACTTGCTTACTCTTGCTAGTAGACGTTGAATATTGTTGTCACAAAACTTGAAACTATGAGTCTTACTCTACAAATTCCATTTATATTAGTTTTATATAACAATAGGTTATGGACTTCGTAGCTATACAATGTTGAGTTGATTCGGCTTCCTAGGAATTGTTTTTTGAAAAGCTAAATGTAAGAGTTAGGTTTTATGCTCTTGCTCCATAAAATTGTCTCACAATAAGCACATTTTAAAGGTTTTTTCTAAAATCGTTAAACAATGTTTGTTAGGTGCCCCTATAAGTCCTCTTAGCTTCCCTTTTTACTCTAATATAATTATAAGAAAAAATTAAATTTCAACCTTCCTTTGTCGGACATTTTACTATGGACATTTTATACAAATAAATGCTTCGTAATCTTATGAGTCAAACTTGAATGGGATTGGTTGTTACAATGCTCATTCTTTTTATTCACTAAGGATGTTCATTATATGTCTGTTAGGGTGTGGTTGAATAGGTGTTACCAAAAAAATGGTCCAAGTTTAAACCTCAATGGGCATTGAACCATATTCTTGTGTATCAACTGACCAAATTTGATAGCCCCATATTAAAGTGGGTTTTAATGTGATAATGCAAAATTCGGGTTCATAGATTCCCACATATTAAAAAAATCCCAGCATCACCTTCATTACTTATCAATTCACATCTTTAATTCCTCGTACTCATCCATGGTGTCATTAAGTTGCATATATATGTTTTTAAAATAAATGAATTGAACAAATGCAATAAAGGTGACTTCATGTGAGGAACCAATTTATTGACCTTATTAGTTTTGTGTCATATTTTCCATATTGAAGTTCACATGCTCATTTATGATATGATACACACTCTTCTTATACCCGTGGCACAGATTGGCGATTGGGATATCTGAATTTTTCCTTCTTACAAGTTGCCATGTCCCCTTTAACTTGCAAAGTGAAAAGAGAACCTAAAGTCATATAGTGATCACTAGCCATAGTACTCTTGAAATTGTGATAGATACTATACTAAAGATATGTCCAACATATTAGACACACATTGACAAAATCTATAGGTTTTATTTAAGAGAATACAAATTTACATTAATCTATTTGAAACAATGACATGAGATACAAATAGGATCATAGGTGATGGATTAAACAAGGAAAATTCGATGAACAATTGAAAACTCTTGTTGTTCAGTAAGGCATAATAAGGAAGAAGAGAGGTTATTATTTCAACTTGATTTTACTTATGGAAATTGGATCCCTCTTAAAAAGTATGATTCTGTTGATATTGATTAAAATAAATGGGCATAGAATAATGCGAACTTTTAACAAATAGATATGATTAAAACCTGTCACCATCAATGGTTCAAACATTTTAAATGACTAGAACATGCATCCTATCAAATTGAAAATGAGCCATGACAGGTAGAGCTATATTTTGGTGTTAGCAACAATATATGGACCTAATGGTTAAAAACATGTGTTTCCTCCTTGGAGATCACATGTACAAATCCAAAGGGGAGTAGGGTATGCACATCTCCAAAGACTAAGCAATAAAATTGGAGGTGGTCTCTTGTTCAACAAACAAGAGTGTTTCATACATCAATTTGGTGTGTGCCTAGGTCATGAACTTAAAAACTAGATTACTACTTTTATATTATGAAAAAATAAAATGGACCAAGCTAATCTTGGAGTATTTTTAATTCTTGATGGTATTTAGGTGGACCCCATGCCCTTTATTAAAATTCCTCATTAGTATGACAATGGTCATGCATACTATCTTTCGATGCATTCCTCATTCCTTATATGCCAATCGCCATGCATGTCATCTTCAAATGGAGCCTTTATTTATTTATCAGCATGCCCATCACCATGCATCCACTATCATCTGTACCTTGTAAGTTGGTAGCCGCATTATTTCATTAATGTTTCATCAACCACCTAGTTGTAGTGATAAATTGAGAAGCAAGCACATATAAACTACTTTGAAGGATAGGGAAGGGAGGCCATTAGTGGTGTGGCCTCCCTCCATCCATCTAGATGACCACGCGACACCTTTGGTGGACGACACATCACATGCCAATGTGGTAGCGACACACATGCAATAGGTGGTGACCTTTATTGTGCTTTATTTGGTATCGAAATATGTGCACGATTGCTTTTCTCCGAGGCTTGGTATTCTACCCCAATAAATTTTAGCTCAGGTCCAATGTGTGGGCATTTTCCCACCCTAGTAATGTTGCACCCTGGCTCATTTGGTGGCATTCTAGTGTTGGTATGCCGATGGTTCCATGGAGGTTTTGCTTGGATCTTGTTTCAGAATGTTTGTTTGTTTGATGTTTCGTGTGGTTGTTGCTTGGTGATTCTTTGCAGTCTAGTGTGATAGTGCTATGCATACCCTATACTACGGTTTTTTAGCCTCCATGGTTGAACCTACGAATATGCTTCCTGGTCCAAAAACGACCTTTGCAATCAAGGTTTAGATCCTCATCTATCCCGCATTTCATCCATTTTTCTATTTTTTTACAGGCTCGGGCATTCTCATGCTCCATTTTGGATGTTTGGTTGTGGTTTATGTGGTAGGTGGTAGTAGGAGGGAGGCGTTAGCATCCATTGGATGGAAGCCCATGTTCTATGGTATGGATACCCTTCCAACTTCTCCATGCATGTGCTTTTCAACACACTCAATTACTTCATGGATTTTTGTTTCTAGTTATTGTAACTTCATCTCTAGTTTGGTTGGAGGTTGTTACCTATTCAATGTTTGGTTTAGTTGTAGGTTGTCTCTATTTTGTTACTGGTTTGATGCCTATCTTTTATCATTGCATCATTGTTATAGGTGTTGGGATAAGGTCCTTCCATCAAAGGATTTGAAATCTCAAATGGTATTCTTCAAAAGGGATTCTCCTTGTATTTGCAGTGGAAGGGTTTGTCCCTTGTTTAAATTGTTGGGTCAGGGTCTTATTGCAGAGGAAGGGTTTGTCCCTTAGTCCTATCATGTAACTTATTGTAACTATTTATCAATGTAGGGTTTTTGTTGAGAAATTTGTTGAGGTAGGGCTTTGGGTGAAGTAGTTTTTTTTTGTTGACTTAGGGTACTAGTCCAATTCTAAATTGCTTATGTATTAGGGTCAAATTCGATATGGAAAAGATTGTTTTGTGTTCTTTATTTTGTTAGTAGGGTTACTTCGATATGGATTGTTATTGGTTATGTTATTATTATTAGCACTGAGAAATTAGGCTATTGTTATGGGTTATGTTTTTGTTAATGACATTGAGAAATCGAGTTATTGATACCGGCTATGCTTTGGATTCATGGTGTATTTGGTGAAGTATATGGATATTGTTAATATGTTGATTTTTAGAATTAGATGGTCGATGAGATGAATGCATGCATGCCAAATTTATGTTGGATATCTGGTTTGATTATGAATTCTTGGTTTGATTATAAATTATATTTGTTGATGTTAAGTGTTTGGTAGTTTTCAAATATGCAGTTTGCTAGTCTTATCCCTAATTAGTTTGCCACTATTATCCCTACTTGAAATATTAGCTGAGAAAGGCCCATATGCCTTGATTTTTAGAGCCATGGCTCTTATACCAAATTTAAGCAGAGATTGCAGAGTTACTTTACTCTTTTACTTACTGCATTCAGATTGTTAGATTA
>LPNX010178817.1:344174-357979 GCA_001517045.1 Pseudotsuga menziesii | reverse complement strand
TATATATATTATAAATAAAATTAATTAAACTGATATATATATATATATATATTATAAATAAAATTAATTAAACTGAACTTGATTGAAATTAAAGTATATTAATATTGAGAATTTGTTATGTAGTTCAAAAGTTGTTTAATGGCATAGGTATTTGAGGTGCAATCTCTTGTAGGGCGTGTAATCACTATCCCATATTGCATTATGCATTCATTAACTTGTTATTTCATTCATCAATTGAGAAGGTGCGAAGGTGCTACAGTGTATTAGAGACTTATTTATATTAGAAGTTGAAACAATCTAGGAAATTATTATAGAATAATTATTTTGATGTAACCAAGTATGGATCCATCATCTAACCTTATTAGGGATGGTTCATGGTTTCCATCTTTGAAAATCCAATCACCTTGATGTTAGGTTGAAGATAATCCACATTGCATGGGGTCAGGTTGAACATAAAACATCTTCATACTTGAGGAGGATGAATAAATGCATTTCTTAAGTATGTTCAGTTTCCTACACTTGCTTTTTGCCATGTTATTTATTTCACCCAAGGATAAATAGGGAAACTATAGTTATAAAATATTACTACTCTCCCTTAGTAATCTTTCCAAGCCCCTCCCTCCTCTCTTACTACTTGCCATTAACTACTTAAAGATTACTTAAAGAAGTATATGAATAACGATAAGTTGTTGTTTAGAATCAAATGGTGAATGATACAAATTTGAATGCATGCCTGCCAACTTCATAATTTGTTGGATCCCATGATTGAGACCCAATTTTAGGTAACTAAACTTCATTTATATTGACAGGTAGGAAAATACATTGCCTCCAATTATGTAGCAATAACAGGGCCTAGGATTTAGTCTATCAGTATCTAATATATATCATATAACTTATATCATCAATAGGCTAAGCATATAACATCTGTATGGTTGATGAGGTTCAATATCTTTAGATTGGATCCAAATTAGAACCAGCGGAACAACCAAAAAATCCTATATGACAAAATCCACATTGCTTGTGGCTAGGCTAAGCATATGACATCCTTATGGTCGAAGAGGTTCAATATATTAATTACCCAACCTTGTTGAGTTGCCTACAATTGCTTTAGCCAAGTAATTTGAGTTTCCTAAGTTTGCTTAATCAAATTGAGTTGGGATTCCCATGTTTTCTTGAGGATAGATTGTTTCTTACATCCAAGGAGGAATTGAGAATCCATAGTTATGATGTGTGCTCAATACCCATGGGTTCAATAGAGGCCTTGGATAAGCATATATTGGATTCCCCCTTGCACTAGTAGGGATAAAGTGGGGAGGTGGAATTGCATGAGGGTATTGGGGAATTTGGATGTTAATCATGTCTTGGAAGGATCATGTATTATCTGCAATTTGATCCAATGAGTTGGAAATCATCCTCCTATGCTCAATCTTGTTTGCAGTACTATCCACCTCCTTTGTCCTATCTCAATCATTTTGAAGTATCTATTGTGCCTTTCTTTATTCCCTTTCCCACCTTGCCATTTGTTTTTTATGCCCTTTTTCTTCCATTTATTTTTCTCTTTGAATCCTTCCCTACTTTATTTGTTTTGCTGCAACAATCCTTATTGCCTTCTTCTCCTTTTCCAAATCCTTCTTCCTTTATTTTACTTACCGCATCTCCTTTTTCTTTTGTTCTGCCTTAATCAAGAGTGTGATGTAGTCATTTGAAGTGAGTAACTATGAACTCCTGCTTAATGGAATATGCTTTGTTGTTCTTGTTTATATTTGAGCTTCTACTCTCTCCACTAGCAACTTTAGGAATCAGTTGAGTATTGGTGTGGTACTTGGTTCATTGGCATGATCAGGTAGGGGTAGTGCTCCATCCACATGGTATTTTGGTACTTCATTGTCTACAACCTACTCTTCAACACCCCGACATCCACATAATAATGGACAACTTTGTTGTTCAAGGTTAATGGAATTGAAGGCATGTTAAGGATTCCGTCATTTGTGTCGGTGACAATGTTTCTATTCATATCCATCATGGATTATCCCAGACACTTGGGAGGTAATGGATGGCTTGGTAATGCAAATTACTCATTGTTTGATCCTAGTTCCTGAACTCTTTCAATGACATTCAAATCAACAGTTTCATTATGATTATCCCAACAAAATATGCATGTTTTTTTGTTGATCCAACAACTTCCATATTCTCTTCGATAGGTTCATGATCATATTGAGTATCACTTATCTCTTTGGCATCATATCCCAATGTCTTGCAATGCCCTTGAGAGAGGGAAAACATGTTGTTTCCATCGTCTGCATCATCTTGGCCATGTAGATAAAAGGATTGGATGCAACCAATATCATGTTGAAGAGCATCATAGTCTAATGGCCAAATTCCTATCCGCCTAAATCCATCCTTGATGCTTAAGGGTGTGAGATCCCTTTTGAAATATTCGCTTGCAAGTTTATCCAATTGAATCATTTTTACCTCCATTCTTGGTTTCTTTTCCATCCATGTTGCTCTCTCAAAACTGAAGTAAATTTTGAAAGGTCCACATTCACATCAAGAGGTTGCAACTTGTGAGTGGTATATGCAAGCAAATTCAACAAGTCAATTCCTATCGTGTTTGCATCCTCAATGGTTTTTATAGCTAGATGGTTGCCATGGCCATAAAAAATCAATAGGAATATTTTTTGAGGTGAGACACCACCAAGTATAGATGCAACAAAGTGATAAATCCAATTCAAAAACAATTCTTTGGTCATCCATGCATGGGGATGTGCAACCATGCATGCCCCCATTTCACAATTTTGAATATAGTTTTTTAGTTGATTATTTACCTTAAACAAATAGAACCCGATGATTGATGAACCTATTGTGTTTACATAGAACATAATTGTTATCCACACCCTTCTCTTAGGCATACTTTTAGGCACATATATTTCCCCTCTCTTGAATATTACCTGCATGCCACAATTTCTTCTTGCTTGTAACTAGTTTCATCATAGTTCCATATGTGGTATGGACTGTATGAATGTTTTTCATATATACTGGACAAAGTGTCATAGAACCTCAACACAACTGCAAGGCACATATTTAAATCTTTGTCTCTGTCAAGTCCCTCTATTGTCTATAAGACAAGATCTAGATGTGTTAGTTTAAATCCTACCCACCATGATTTCCCAAGGAATCTATCTCTGAATGGATTTGGCCTCGCTTGACATATTTGAGAAACAATGGATTTCAGTTGAATCAACTCCATACCATGGCCCAATTGAGCCATTTCCTTACACCAAACAACTGCCTCCTCCTCCTTAGTCCTCTTGTTCAATCAACACTATAAGGGGCCCTTTTCACTTTGTATGAATGAGGGCATTTATCCAGTAATGCATGGATGTGGGTGTGCGATCCCATGTTTTTAGGCAACTTCTCTAATAGATTAACCATTTAATTCTACATCATCTCTTGCAGCCAACATATCCTCTTCTATCCATCCTCTAATGGCACTAATATTCTTGGTTGAAGTTGCACCTTGAACTGTGGTTGATGGTGGAACAACACAAGCAACTTCTGCCTCATTTTTCTTTTCAACATCCCTAGGAGCATTGCTGTTAGCAACATTTTGGCCTCTTTCCTCATCTGACTCAGTGCAACATAGTTGGGAACCCTTGGTCCCTCGCCTCCTTTCCCTCCTTGAACAAGCATTGGAATTCACTCTTCGCATGTTTACAAAAACCTACATAACAAGAACATATCCTCTTCCACCATAGATATGTTATACATAACTCTATCTTTATATGTCACTTGAATTGAACAGTGTTGTATTGAAATGCATAGAAGAGACAACGAACAGAGAATCAAAATGGAAGAGATCTATTGTTGAATGGTGGGGGGGCACAATGATCTTGTTTTGTGTCTACTATAGATAATGACATATTCTTGTAGGAGTGCATTCTAGTGATTCTTGTTTGTGTGGCGTATATATACTCACTACAGCTATTGACTACATTAGAGGTCTAAGGGAGAATGGAATTGCAATTCTATCTTTATATGTAACTTGAATTGAATATTTTTGTATTGAAATGCATAGAAGATACAAATGAAACAATAATGTAGAAATGAATTGTTTCATACTTGAAATGAGTGTGTATGCAATAGTGGCCGAGCAATGATCCATGGCCACTTAAGGGAAAATGGAAATATGCCTCTCTAAGGGTGTCATATTCTAATGAATTGTCAACAAGCATAATGTATGCTCTTGATGAGATAACAATGTCGTGTGATGATTTATTGTTTGGTGCCATATGTGTCTATGTCGATGGGCATGTGTGAATTGCATAGAATATAATCATACAAAATACAAAAATGATGCATGCATAGGCTCACTGGTATACTCGAACAATGATAGAGGTTTGCATGTTTTAGATTCTAAAGGTAGACTCGATTTTGTTTTGGGACAACCTATAGTCAATGGTATCCTGTATGTTTGATTTTGAAGGTCATCCTATAGTGAATGGAATCCTTCATGTTTTATTTTGAAGGGAAACCTATGGTGAATGGAATCCTGTAAGTTTGATTTGGAAGGGAAGCCTGCACATTTGATTTGGAAGGGAAACCTAGAGTCAATGGAGGCTTGTATTACTAGTTTTTCTCAGCATAGTATGAGTTGAAGTAGCTTGCAATATCTACTATGTGTTTACATGAACATGTATTGTTAATGACCAGTCATATTGCATAATAAATAAATAGTTTAACTCATTCACATTCAATCCCTTGTGTTTAAATAGAGGCATAACAATCCAACATTCCTTTCATAACAGACATACAACATATTTATGTTAGCAACATGTAGCATACAACCATAGAACATATACAGACAATAATAGAACATAAAGGATAGAACATACCAACTGTAGATTGTTGACAGTGCTGCTAAGCTTAATAAAATTCTAAAATGCAACAAGTGTAGAATGTAGAATGGTTGATGCTTCTTCATAGTTTTCTCCTGTTGTGTTTGATTAGTGAATTGAGTTGGCATGGATAAAAAACAATTAAATTTGAATGAGTGCATATGATTGAATTTGGGGTGATATGATGGTTGGGAAAGAGCCTTTGTCGATCCCTATCCCTATTATTCTGAACTTGTTTATTGTTGATTCGATTTACCTAATTGGATTGGTCACATTTATTGCATTTGGAGGTTGAATTGGGTGTGATCTGATGGCTAGAAAAGAACCAATAATGATTTGTGTTTATCCTTTTGTTGTTGATAATATTAATGGATTGCTTATGGTTGATTTGATTAATTAAATTGGTTTGGTGCCATTATTGTAGTTGGAGGGTTGAGTGGTTGAACATGCATGCATGTGAAGATAGCAACCCCCACTCCCCTCCTTCAGTGTGTGGGTATGTATGGGAGATTCACTGGGTTTGAAGTGATAGGAAATCTGTACTTGTGGACTGGGCAATGTAGGAAGTCTTAAGGTTTAATTAGATATTTATGTCAGAGAATGTTTAGATTTGGTAGGGACAAGATGAGTTATAATTTTAGACTGTCAATTATGTACAATTGATATTAATAGGACTGTTTATGGACAACTATGGGCCTCGTCATCTTAATGATTGTTTTTGTATTTATTTTGGACTTTATATATATTTAAATAATATAACTTGCACTTTAATTTGTGAACTTTTGTTCATTTTCTGTGTGCTTGATGGAATGGGTGCTATGACCACAACTGGTCCCCGCACCACTACAGAAGTCTCTCCCCTAGATAACTTAAAGAATGGACTGGATTGTCAGTTGGAGTAGAGCAATCTTCTAAGAGTTGGAGCAAGTCACCAGCATATAAGGATCCTTCCAAGTATGTGTCACAAAGTCCGAGGTTTTCTTCTCTGATTCACTATGAGACACAAGATCACTAAGGAAAGTTTAAGGTCTTAATATGAAATTTGAATACCTCTCGAGATTCTTGTCAAACAGTCATTAGATGAGATATTTAACTTTGAAATGGCTTCCTCGCCTCATTTTGTATCTACTGTATTTATCTTGGGTGTATCCATTGTGATCAGTATTTGCTCCATTCCTTGTTTAAAGAAAACTACATGCAAATCTGTAGGGATAAATCCATTCAAGGAATATGAGTACGGTAAAATGGTAACCATTTAATAAGCATAGAGGTAAATTAAAACTTAACTACAAAAAAATTTCAAACACGTCGTATCAAATGCTTAAGACTACCCACCACTGATGCCAGTGTCCAATTTATCACCAGTAGAAACCTAGATCTTAATACCAACTTGTGATAGCTTGTCAGTGCACTGAAAAATCTGCTAGATATCAAAAAAGTCTCTTTAGTCCCTGTGAAGAAGAGATGAACGAAAGAAGAAAATAAACACTTCACACAAAATAATACAAAAAATCCATTGTCCCTTTCATGACTCATCAACTCGTGATAGAAATTGCGCCATAAAAGCAAGCCTTTTTTTATATTGTGACCCATCCCCTTCTACAGTTTGCCATCCACAGTAGTTGTGCCAACAAGAATCAGTCCCCTTCCAATTTTGTTTGTGATTGGATCCACTTTTTTGTCCTAGTCTGTCCTTTATAGTGTTTTTAGCCCCCATAATTCTTCATTCCAGACTTTAACTTTGTACCCCTCTCCACCAAGCTCACGATATGCAATTGCCAAGGTTCTCCATTCAATATCAGCATATTTGCTTAAATGAGTTCTTGTGGCATCCTCAAACCCTTTTCCATGCTTCTCCAACAGTCTTTCAAAAAGGACACTGCAAGACATAACATGAAATAACCATTATTCAAGAATTCATCACCCAACAAAAGCATTGTAGAAGAATGATCATTATCACTGAATTTAACAGAGTTGCAAACATGTCATTATCTTGTGTTCTTTCAATATTAATTTAAAGAGATAGCACATGAGGAGTAAAATGCCTAAAGTTAAAATTCTACACTTGTCTTGAAGACACTTCAAATACTTGAATTTGTATACTAGCAGATATTTACAAAATCTTTGTTCGTACAGTTTTTTCTCATAAGATTTTAATAATGATGAGTTCTTGTCTCTTCATGCATAAATAGAAACAATGTATGAAGGGTTGAGAACTAGCCTGTCTACACTCCTGCAAAATAGAAGCAACCAATCCTCTTCAATACTTACAATGACAGACATTCCTTTTTAAGCACTATTAAACTCCAATACATTTAAGATTATGAACTCACTGCATAAAAATACCTATTCTCACATTAGGGGCCATAAAATGGTCTAGAACTTACAATCTACAGAATACTAAGCATATGCAGCATCAATTTGATATAATACCACAAATAAACAACAAACAACCTTACAAGAAAATTAGTGTACAAATACCCACCTCTCTTAACTTTTTGTTGGGGATTGGACCTATTTCATGCAGCATAACACTAGTCTGTGTACATTTGAAAAATTCAAAGCCAAGTTCTCTTGCTGCAACAACAAACGCTACCTCATCTGTCTATCACTTAGCTTTGTAACTGATTTTACCGATCTCTTCATCTTCTTCAGGGGCTACAGTTTGGCAAATGACCAAAATATGGAAAAAACATGCGAATAACATCTGCATGTGGCTTCTTCTGCCAATGTCCATTCATGAGACGGTTGTCTCTGAAATTGAAACCTCTAACAAGAGGTTTCCTCTCCATTTCAGTGCCAACTTCATTATTTATATCATTGTATTTTGAGGCCAAGTCCTACAGCTCTACAACATCTTTTTTGAGCCGCTGTCATAGTTCTTTCCACCTTCATCATATCTCAACCATATGCAGCACCTGAAAAAGAGCACTTTAGGAACTCCATTGAAATGCAGAGTTCCAATACTTGTCCTTAGAAGAAGTTTTATAAATGACCAGGTTTCCACTGGAATGGAGAGGATATTTCAAGTTAAAGGTTTCAGTTTCAAACAAAAATGTCTCATGAATGGACATTGGCAGCAGGAGTTGCATGCAGAAGTTAATCATAATATTTCCATATTTGGGCCCTTTGCCAAACTGCAATCCCTGAAGAAGATGAAGGAACTGCTAAATCAATGACGAAGCGAAAACACCAGATGGAAGCTTTTTTTGTAGTAGCAAGAGAGCATGGATTTGAATTTTTCAAATGTACACAGACAAGTTTTATGCTGCATGAACCAAATCCAACCTCCAACAAGAAGTTAGAGAGATTTGTGTTTGTAGACAATAATTTTTCCTATAAGGATATTTGTTTTTTATTTATGGTGTTCTATCAAGTTGATGCTGCATAGGTTTAATCTGCAGGTTGTAAGTTCTAGATCATTTTATGGCCCCTAATGTGATAGAGGTCTTGTTATGGAATGAGTATAGAATATTAAATGTATTGGAGTTTAATAGTGCTTAAAAAAGAATGTCTGTGATAGTAAGGAAAGAGGAGGATTAGTTTCTTTTAATTTGCAAGGGTCCAGACAGGTTAGTTCTCAACCCTTCATAAATTGTTTCTCTTTATGCATGAAGAGACAAGAATTTAGCACTATTAAAATCTTATGAGACAAAATGTAACAGAAATTTTCTAAATATTTGTAGGTATACCAATTTCAACTATATAAAGTGTCTTCAAGACAAGCATAGAATTTTAACTTTGGGTCTTTTCCCCCTCATGTGCTAGCACATTTAGACTAATATTGGAATAACACACACCAACGATATGTTGGCAATTCTATTAAAGTCAATGCAGATGTTAATTCTGTTTATAATGATTGTATTGGGTGACGGGTTCCTTTGTAATGGTGATTTCATTTTATGTATGTGCAGTGTCATTTTCGAAACATTGTCAAAGAAGCATGGAAGAGAGTTTGAGGATCCCACAAGAACTCATATAAGCAAATATGTTAATGCTGGGTTAAGAGCCTTGGCAATTGCATCCTGTGATCTTGATGAAAAGGAGTACACAGTCTGGATTGAAGAATTTATGGAGGCTAAAACTACTGTAAGTGCAAACCAGGATGCAAAAGTGGATATAGTTCCACAAAAAATTGAAAGGGAATTGATTCTTGTTGGTATGAATGTTGTTGAGGACAGACGAAAGAACGAGTTTGGGTCACAATATAAAAAATGGCTTACTTTTTTATGGCACAATTGCTGCTCTCAAGAGTTGATGAGTCATGAAAGGGAGTCGGGACAATGGCTTTGTTGTATTATTTTGTATGAATTTTTTTTTCGTTTATCTCTTCACAGGAACTAAAGTGTTTTCTTTGATAATTTGCAGGTTCTTCAATGCATTGCCAAGCTAGCACAGGTTGGTATTAAGATTCCCCTATTCATTTTCCTTGAACAGATTTTATCCCTGCAGATTTGCGTTCAGTTTTCTGAGACAAGGAATAAGCAAACACTGATCACATTGGATACACCAAAGCTAAATATATTCGAGGCATAACGAGATAAGGACGCCATTTCAAAGGTAAATGCCTCATCTAATGACTGTTTCACAATAATCTCGAGAGGTATTCCTATTAACAGCTTAAACGACCCTCAGTGATCTTGTGCCTTGCAGTAAATGAGAGAAAAATTCACTGATTTTGCAATACATACCTCGAAGGATCCTTATACACTGGTAACTTGCTCCCTGCTCCAAATGACAATCCAGTCTAGTCTCCAAATTTGCTTATCCTTCAAAGCAGTTGATCTATGTTTGGTTTCTCAATTTAGCTCTACGGTTGGGAAGTTAAATAAACAATAATCAAATAAAGAAGCAGGTTGATAGGCATGACGAGAAATAATATGAAGGCTTGATCGAAATATGGGATGCATGGGAATTGGTATAGCAATAAGGCATCCATAGAAAGAGAGAATTCATGGCCATTGGCATAGCAACTAGGCATGACAATAAAGGGCATGGTTCTTTGTTTTAGCACAGGTCATTTGGTTTTTTTCAATTAGTTTTTTTTTTAAATTTTTATGTGGATGGCTGGAGAAGTATAATTTTGTTTGTCTGTTTGTTTTAGCACAGGTCATTTGGTTTTTTTAATTAGTTTTTTTTTTATGTGGATGTCTGGAGAGGTATAATTTTTATTTTTTTTAATTTACAGTTTGTAATGGACTTTTGCTAAACTGTCTGAATGGAGGCGTTGGATGTGCATGTTAACAAAAACTTCCGATTCTGAACAAATGCAGAATAAAACTCTAAAACAGAATCGAAATAGCAATACCAATAGATCATACCTCCAGCCATTGATGCTACTTGTCTTGCTGTAGAAAATTTCCCTGTTCCACAAAAACTTTAGCTTCCTGTACGGTTCTTCCAAGCTCTGCTTCCTCTTTCTTGATGGTGTAAAACTGAAGGAGATTGAGTTAGTGAGCTTGGGGACCAACAGGGGTTTTAAATAGCCAATATTCCATCAAGCTTTTGTAGGCTATGTGTCAAACGTTCCACAAATTTAGGTGATAGACCACTCCAAAAGCTCCCAGTAAAAAAACGGTTGTCAAACTAAATGAACCGTCGGCAGTTTTGAGGAGCCGCTCAATGGATGCGGATGATGAACCATCGGCCCACTGAATGGATGCGGCTGCGGGAGCTTACATTCTCCCACTTGGTCCATACTCCCAAACTTAATGTCTCATCTTAAAACCTATTGAAAATCTGTATTAAGTAATAGATACAAGAATCATGGCGATAAGTCCTCTTATGACAAGTATTACCTTCCATGTATTACGATGTATTTATTGCTATTTTAATTTATGTGGCAACAATTTCTTAATGAATAAACCTTATGTTTATTCTTGGTCCTCATAGATGAATTTTCTCAAATTAAATTAAGGTGCACATATGTATGAGAAAAAACAACATAGTAATTAAGAATTTCATTAAAAATAACATTGTCCATACAATGAGAAACTACATAATGGAACCAAGTCCCATATTCATTACATGATCCTTGAATTTAAATGGTGGCATGCCCTTAGTCAAAGGATCAGCGATCATCAACTCAGTGTTGACGTGCTCAATGACCACTTTCTTTGCTTTAACACGTTCCCTGATGGCTAAATACTTAATGTCGATGTGTTTATTTCAACTCCCACTTTTGTTGTTTTTAGCCATAAAAACAACAGCTGAATTGTCGCAATACATTCTCAATGGCTTAGAGATAGAATCCATAATTCTAAGCCCAGAAATGAAACTCTTAATCCATACACCATGTAAAGTAGCCTCAAAATAGGATACGAACTCAGCTTCCATAGTGGAAGTGGCAATCAAGGTCTGCTTAGCACTCCTCCATGATACAGCTCCACCGGCCATCATAAAAATGTATCCTGATGTTGATTTGTGTGAATCAACACATCCAGCAAAGTCAAAATTTGAGTAACCAATTACTTCCAAATTGTCCGCCCGTCTATACATAAGCATGTAGTCTTTAGTTCCTTGAAGATACCTCATTACTTTCTTTGCAGCTCTCCAGTGGTCTATACCTGGATTACTCTGATATCGTCCCAACATTCCCACAACAAATGCAATGTTAGGTATTGTGCAGACCTGAGCATACATTAGGCTTCCAACAACAGAAGCATATGGAATGTTCTTCATTTGTTCCCTTTCAAGGTCGTTCTTCAGGCATTGGTTCAAATTGAACCTATCACCCTTCACAATGGGAGCTATACTTGGTGAAAAATCCTTCATCCGAAATCTCTCTAAAATTTTATTAATATAGGTTTCCTGAGACAGACCTAAGAGGCCTTGAAATCTGTCTCTATGGATCTTAATGCCAATGACATAAGATGCCTCACCCATATCCTTCATATCGAAATTTTTAGAGAGGAATTTTTTCACTTCATGCAGCATACCCTTATCATTGGTTGCTAGCAAAATGTCATCCACATATAAAACAAGAAAACAAATTTTACTCCCACTAACTTTCAGGTATATACATTGATCCATAATGTTTTCTTCAAAACCAAAAGAAGAAATTATATTATGGAATTTCAAATACCATTGGTGGGATGATTGTTTTAAACCGTATAAGGATTTCTTGAGCTTGCAAACCAATTGCTCACCATCACTAGAGGGGAATCCTTTAGGTTGTTTCATGTAAACCTCCTCCTCTAGATCTCCATTTAGAAAAGTTGTTTTCACATCCATTTGATGCAAATCCAAGTCGAAATGGGCTACTAATGCCATAATAACGCGTAAGGAATCTTTCTTAGATACAGGAGAGAAAGTCTCTGTGTAGTCAATTCCTTCTTTCTGAGTGAATCCTTTAGCAACAATTCTAGCCTTGTATCTCTCAATGTTTCCCAATGAGTCTTTCTTTGTCTTAAAGACCCATTTACATCCAATGGCTTTTGCACCATTAGGAAACTCAACAAGATCCCAGATTTCGTTACTCTTTATAGAATTCATCTCTTCCTTCATGGCATCGTACCATAATTCTGATTCTTTGCAATTCATGGCTTGTGAAAAGGAATTGGGATCATTTTTGGCTCCAACGTTAAAGTCAGATTCTTGCAGATACACAACATAATCATCAAGAATTGCTAATCTCCTTGGTCTAGTATATCTTCTCAATGTTGTATCACTATCTTTTTGAGAAGTATGTGGTTCAACTCGCTGTTCAAAAGTGCTTGGAAACTCTTGAACTACCTAATCCACTAGAATTCCGTCAGCAGCTTGTGGAACTTCAACAATTGGTTGTTCAACACCAGTTTGTACTTGAGGGGTGCTGTGAACAATAACCAATCTATTACTTGAGGTGGAAGGTTGAGATTCTGAATGATCCTTCTCGGAAACTATGTTCCTGGTTAGATCGCTCCCACTGATCAAGTCATTTTCAATAAATTTTGCATTTCTTGATTCCACAATCCTAGTGCTGTGAGATGGACATCAAAATCTATAACCTTTAGACCTTTCAGCATATCCAATGAAATACCCACTAATGGTCCTTGGGTCCAGCTTCTTTTCTTGTGGATTATATATTATCACCTCAGACAGGCATCCCCAAATGCGCATATGTCGCAAACTCGGTTTCCAACCTTTCAATAATTCAAATGGTGTTTTAGGAATGGCCTTGGTTGGAACTCGGTTTAATATATACACTTCCGTCTTAAGTGCTTCAGTCCACAAGGATTTAGGAAGATTGGAGCTACTAAGCATACTCCGCACCATGTCCAATAAAGTTCGGTTTCTTCTTTCTACTACACCATTCTGGTCAGGTGAATTAGGCATGGTGTATTGGGCAACAATCCCATGCTCTTCAAGAAATTTAATGAATGGCCCAGGTGCTTGTCCATCTTTTATGTATCTACCATAATATTCTCCACCTCTATCTGATCTCATGATCTTAATTTGCTTGCCGCATTGTTTCTCTACTTCAGCCTTAAATATCTTAAAGGCATCTAATGCTTTTTTCTTATTATGAAGCATGTAGAGATACATATATCGTGAGTAATCATCTATAAAAGAGATGAAATATCTCTGACCATGTGAGTCCATATCTGGACTACATATATCAGTATGTATGATCTCTAATATGTCCGAACTCCTATTGGCACCTTTCTTTGACTTGTTGGTCTGCTTTCCTTTTATGCAATCCACACAAGTCTCAAAATCAGTGAAATCCAGAGTATTAAGTACTCCTTCATTTACCAATCTTTTAATTCTTTCTATGGAGATATGACCTAACTTTCAGTGCCATAATTTAGAGGAATCTTCATTAATAACACATCTTTTAGTGCCAGTGTGAACATGCATTGAATCATAAGTGACATTGTTTTGTAAATTAATGCAGTAAAGATCATCAGACAAAATACCATTCCGAAC
>LPNX010178817.1:322847-343876 GCA_001517045.1 Pseudotsuga menziesii | reverse complement strand
TGTTCAGGATGTAGTGCACCAGGAAAGACTCTGATATTTCAACCTCGAGTTTCTTCAATTGAGCCACAGTGTCCCTCATTTGCATAATGTGCTCGCGCACACATTTCACACTAGTGAGCCTTAGGGATGAGAACTTCATGATTAGGGTGCTTGCTAGTGCCTTGTCTGAAGAGACGAATTGATCATCAATGTCTTTTAGCAAATCTTGGACCCTTTCATGCTGATCAACTAAACCACAAATACTAGCTGAAATTTTAGTCTTAATGAACATCATGCTTAAACGATTAGATCGCTCCCATCGCTCATAAAGTGTGATGTCTGCTGCAGTGCTGGTATTGGTGAGTGCCGGTGGTTCATCTTTCCTAATAGCATAATCTATGTCCATCCATCCCAAATGAAGGAGAATTCTCTCCTTCCAGACCTTATAGTTATCTCCCTTAAGTTCAGGGATATCAAAACGAATTTCAGAGAAATTTGCAGGTTGTACAATTGCATAAAAAGATCACATGCTTATGTTAAAATTGAGACCAAATAAATTGTCATGTTTTACCAATGTAAATTCATGCTTTAAGATTGAATCTAATGACATAAAAATTGCCTGTGGGCTAAATTTTTAATTCAAGCAGATTCAAATATTCTTCATGATAAAACTATTAATTCATAATTCCTATGGGTAAGTTATGAATAATTCAATATTTTATCCTAATTAATTACATAAATATAATAAAAATTCCTGTGGGATAAAATTTATTATATTTAGTATAATTAATTACAATTAATGTCTAAACTTTCTTTATGTGATCCTAAACAAAAAAATATAATATTAATTAATTAGAGATGTTGTGGCTATTCTCTAATTAAATATCATATAGATCACCAGACATTATTGCTGTTTAGTGTAACAAAACAAGCTTCAAATGAACATAACTGAATGTGGGCAAGCTGATAAATCTAAACTCCACTGCTAGCTGTCAGGATTAAGAATTAAACAGTTCACTATACTTCAGGATTGCAGTGACTTAAATGCCCCTCAATAAAACACAAATATCATAAAGATCACAGCACCCTCTAACAGGCTCACGGCAGAGGTCACAAAAACAGCCATGGCAGTCGAAGCCAACGGAAAGATGCACATATGCAGACATCGAATTCTTGATTTCACAGCAACAAAAGATACATACAAACAGGCTCTTGAATTATCCATTTCTTACACATAGCTGTTAAGTCCATGTCGTGGAGTTTCATAGGCCCTTCAATTTATTTAATCTGCAGGAACTCAGGCACAAATGCCAAACGAATGATCAACATTAATCTACATATTCTTCATTTTAATCGGATGCAAATAAAACTGGAATTGCAACCAAGCTTGCTCTTTCATGAAACCTATCATTCATCACTCACCACAGTGCATTGTCTAGATTTTGTAGAGAATAAAAATTCTTACATCGCATCCTTATTAGTTGTCTCAACAGAAAACAACAAAACATAAAGGCACGAAAGTTGAAAAAAAAGAAAAAAAAGAGATTGTCTGCACAAATAGTGACCATTGAAACTTTCATTAATTTGTAGTGTGACTTATAAGTACATTAGAGCAACACAATAACAAAGATAGATAGCCTAACAATACCAGCAAAATCAACGCAATCATATAGAATGAAAAGTTTGACCATAACTGGTAGGCTTAAGATATTTCCTGAATACAGAGCGTAATAGCAATCGACTTTGTGTTACCTTATTGAAGAAGCAAATGAAATGTGGACTGGGTCCTTTGAAAATAAAATGGGGACTCGACGCTTTGAATATCTACCTACAAATCGATTACGGTTCTTCTAGAATTCAAAGGTATGAGGAATTCAGAGGAACATACCATGAAATAGCCGATGTCAGGTGCATCTAAAACGAATGTGGGCACTCTAAAAATCGAGGCGGATGCCTTTCTTTAAGCACGAGAATAAAGTGCAGAGGACTGAGTTTCTAGAGCCTTAAGCGAGGGATTTCCACACAAACCCAGCATGCATCAAATCAAAATAAAAACACAGAAATGCACACAGAGAAAACCCTACAGTGGAAACTCTATACAGAACACCAAGGCATAGATAATTGCTCTGATACCAACTGTTAACAAAAAATTCCGATTCTGAACAAATGCGGAATAAAAATCTAAAACAGAATCGAAATAGCAATACCAATAGATCATACCTCCAACTGATGCTACTTGTCTTGCTATAGAAAATTTCCCTGTTCCACAAAAACTTTAGCTTCCTGTACGGTTCTTCCAAGCTCTGCTTCCTCTTTCTTGATGGTGTAAAACTGAAGGGGATTGAGTTAGTGAGCTTGGGGACCAACAGGAGTTTTAAAGAGCCAAGATTCCATCAAGCTTCTGTAGGCTATGTGTCAAACGTTCCACAAATTTAGGTGATGGACCACTCCAAAAGCTCCCAGCAAGAAAACAATTGCCAAACTAAATGAACCGTCGACAGTTTTGAGGAGTTGCTCAATGGATGCGGATGATGAACCGTCGGCCCGCTGAATGGATGCGGCTGCGAGAGCTTACAGTGCATACGCATAGCTATTTCTGGATCTCTGAATCTTTTGTAATTTTGACACAATGTCGAGCTAGTAGAAATTTGTTTTTTACTATTTGAAAAAAAAGGCATGGTCAACGTCCAATGCATAAATATCCCAAATATCTCATTGGAGATGTTACAAGACAGTTTGCTGCAAATAAAATTCTTAATATTAAAATATTTTTTACAAGATGCTTTCTAATGGTAGCAATGATTCAGTTGAAATTAAATATAGTAAGACCATTAAAACATCAAGTTTCCCTACAATGTTGTTATGCCCTATAAATATGCTTGGCACGTTGTTGAAAAAATGAAATGAATGGTTTTGCCTGACTTTAAACAAATTTTGAATGAGGGAGTTTCACAATGTAGATGTTCAAAAAATAAAACAAAACCCCGTATTCATTCAAAAGAAGGTGAATAAGGAAAAAGATTGTGAATGTTGTTTTTTTCAATCTCCTCTTACTAGTAATCAGTTGGAATAATAATGTAGAAAAGCTTAAAATAGATTATGTTAGACTGATTAGGATACGTGTAGGTTGAGATCGGTTGAGATCAGTTTTTCTAGCAGTTTGTTGAACAACTTTCACAGCTATATATTGTAACCCGTATTTCATAATAATAAGTAGTTTTTTGTGTGTTATGTTCTATATTCGCTTGTTATTCTATTTTGGTATCAGAGCACAGGAGAAACGTCAGATTGCAGAGAGGAGCCGTGAGGAAGTCGTAGCAACTGCAGAGGAACCTATGTCGTCACAAAGGAGGAGAGCTGTCAAACTGCAAGGCAAGTTCTTTTGTGAGGTAATATGGATCCTTTACCGATGGAGAAGTTTAATGGTAACAATTTTCATACCTGGAAAGTTAAAGTTCAAATGCATCTAATGAATAGAGGTTTGTGGAGCATAGTAAAAGGCATTGAACTAGTTTCTATTGATCCCAGACTTCTTGTTGAATGGGAAAAGAAGGAAGAAAAGGCTAAATCTATTATTGGTTTGTCAAATACGCAATTGCATTTGATTGATTTAGCAAAAACATCTAAATAAATTTGGGAGCAATTAAGTAAATTATTTGGGGGAAAGGAAATGAATGCAAAGTTCTCTTTAAAGATGCAACTTTTTAGTCTCAAAATGCATGATGAGACACGTCTCTCTACTCATATAAATAAGTTAATGTCTCTCTTTAGGCAATTAGCTAAAACTAGTGCCAAGGTAGAACCAGATGATGGTAAAGGAATTCTATTGAATAGCCTATCTTCTAAGTTTATCAATGTTGTATTCACATTAAGTCAATTATCATCACAATCATTGGAAGAAATGGTAGCATCATTGTTAGCTGAAGAAAAAAGGGCATATTCTGAAGCCTCAGATGTAGGGGGTCAGTATGAAATTGCATTATACTCAAAAGGTAAGATGAGAAAAATCAAGGGTTCAACAGAATGCTTCTACTGTCACAAGAATGGACATATAGCTTGGAACTGTAGAGCTCGTGCTAGGGATCTTCTGAATGGCAAAGAAATTGCAAACATTGCCAATTTGGATGAATTATCAAAATCAGAAAGTGATGAAGAACCACGAGTGTCATCTCTCAAACTGTTCTAAAATGAGAGCTGGTATGTTTTTATGTATGTGTGGTGTGTTTAAAGTTTTATGTATGTAAGTGTTTATGTAAAACAGGAACTCTTGTATCTTGATATAAGCTGGTTGCCCCTATTTCAAGAACAATCATTCTTATGATGGAAGTTACCTTGTATAAGTGATTTTTGAAGACATCCTGTACCTAGACTGCCTTTCTACAAACTAACAGATAGCTGAAAGCGAAATATCTAACAAATGGAGGTATGTTCCTAGGATGGTTCATTACTTGACTGCTCTATTGCAGAAGCCTCGATAGGATGAGTTTGTCAATATTGTTTATTGTGCAAGTGCAAGAATGATGATCTGAAGCATTTATGCTTTAAAGGAGTTGAATGCTAAGATCGAAGAAGAGGAAGAGAAAGAGCCAGTCTAGAGGCATATGAGTGGGTGTAGGAGTTGATGAAGGCTAGACAGACAAAGTTAAAGTGTTGTAAGAATCCATTTCTCCATTAAGGGGAAGAGTTGGAATAATAATGTAGAAAAGCTTAAAATAGATTATGTTAGACTGATTAGGATACATGTAGGTTGAGATGAGTTGAGATCCGTTTTTCTAGCAACTATATATTGTAACCCTTATTTCATAATAATAAGTAGTTTTTTGTGTATTCTGTTCTATATTCGCGTGCTATTCTATTTTAATCCTCACATGAACAAACCCCATGATGAAAACGCTATGAAAATTAAGTTTAGTTTAGTATTATCATCATCAATAATCAAAACATCTTTATAGACTTTAGTTATGAAATTGCTCCTTAAAAGTTTAGATTATTGATGATGATCATAATAAACTTCATTTGAAGAAAACAATATTTTATTAAATTAATATTTAAAATTGGTTTTGATTGGTTAAAAGCTGGTCTTTGTTTTGTTACTAACCTAGATTATTTCAAGTGGTGTAATTTTCCTTAAATAACATTATAAATGGACCCTCCTTCAAAGAAGTGATATGGTATCCTTAATTAATAGTTATGAATCAACTCACATTTAAAAATGATAGAAAATAGTGATTAGCTTTGTTATTGATTGACAAATAAATTAAATTATGATAATTTTTTCATCCTACAAAAATTAAAAATCATTAATTTGATTTAAAATCAAGTTATTTTAACTTTTACACTTTGTCTCCATTAAGATGAGCATTTTGTGGTCATACAATGTTTAGTTTAAGAAAAATAACATCTAAAAAAGGTTTGGTTGAATTGAGCAACGTTGAGTTGCTAATTCAACATAAAAATATTAGGACTAATTGCACACTTTTTTTTATATTTGGACTCTTTTGAGTTTAGGTTTATTTTTATTTTCTCATATCATATATATATATATATATATATATCTTTTAGTAGGCAAATGGTTTTGACTTTAATTAGTTTATATATTCTTTCTAAAATTTTATATATTAATTTAGATATTTTAAAAATAAAATTATATATATATATACATATAAATTTTATGATTAGTTGGTTTATTTTAATGATTTAATAAATTTCATTTTAATTAGTTTATATATTCTTTCTAAAATTTTATATATTAATTTAGATATTTTAAAAATAAAATTATATATATATATATATACATATAAATTTTATGATTAGTTGGTTTATTTTAATGATTTAATAAATTTCATTTGGTACGAAATTAAATTATAATATAAAAACTTCTTTATTTATATATATATCACTTCCAAGTGTTCTATAAACTACTATCATTAATGATATAATCAAATAATTCAAAAATAAAATAAAAACACTCTCAAATGTCTTATTTATTATTAAAACATCCATTACTTGAATACCTATTGTACAATATTAATGGTAGTAATCTCCACTCTTGATACATGTGATGATCAAATCACAATTGTTATCCATCACATACTCAATTTTGACATCATTTGAAGTTAATTTTATTATTATATATATTGTAAAAAAAAAGATTTTTTCTTAAATAGGTGATGTCTTTGTTTTCCAAGAAAATGAGATCTCATAGCTCTAAATTTGTATTAAATATGAACCATATTGTTCAATTGGAAAAAAGATGCCTTACATGTATGTACCGTCCACCTAAGAGATGTACTCTATTGACGTGTATACATCCTCGCAAAAAATGAGAGATATAAACTATCATATTTACAATAAAATATGTATTTTATGTCTCTGAAATATATCTCAAATATAATGACTCCATTAAAAAAATAAAATGATGTGACGCTAAAGATATTGATCAACATCCATAAAATGACCATCGAGCCCCCACCGGATGGTAGATTCAGATGAAAAGAGGCCTGGGTCTAACTCCTTAAAATGTCTTTTTTTGCTTCTCATACTTTATCACTTCCTTCTGCGAGCAAGAGTCTCATGTTGAAATTATTATTAACACTTTCCAAATCTGTCAAGGACCTCACGAATGGGTTGAACTATGAGTGAGTTGTCATGAGTGATGGAAAAACATGCTAAACATGGAATATGGAGAGAAAATCATGGAGGATGGGTTGGCAACAAAAGATATCAGTTTCCTAGTTGATTAGCTTTACCTTATCCATATAAAAGCAGGATAAAAGAAATATATAGATAGAATATGCAAGAAGGCGCAATCACAAATTCTGGCGGTCAATAAAGTTGGTAGGATCTAACCAGAATCAGGATAAAGGCGCTCCTGGGGTATATATGGAAAGTGTTGACCAAGTGGTGCAAGTGGGTGCCAACTATCTAGGCTAGTAGGTAGGAATTTAATCAATAAAGATTAAAATATTGTTATCCAAGGAATGAAGTGGGTTTATAATATCCCAACAGTTTAGCTTCTAGATAACCAAGTTCCACCATGGAGTGAGAGACAGGTCTTCAACTTCACACAATACCTGATATCCAATATTTAGCATGTAAGTACCCCCAAACTCATTTTTTATCCAAACTAAGTAGTCCTCCTTGTCGCTCAAATGAATATAGATGTCTTAGTACTTTAATATATGCCTCCCATTAGTCCTTTTCATCATTCTCAAAACTGAAAATGACAACAGGAAGCCACTCTTTCTTTACAGGAGTGGAGAGAATTGAATCATGAATCTAATTAAAAAAAAAAATCCTTTATCCACCAAAGAGGAAGTCATTTTCTCAGAGAAAAAGTGCTTACCATTGCTGCCTTCCCATGATTCAAGACCATGTCTAATAAGTCTACCATTTCCAACATCTTAAGTCTACCATTTCCAACATCCTAGGATAGTCAATCTCCTATAAGATTAGCTAAGAGAAGAGCTTTCCACATAATGGACATGTCCCTCATCAATTTTACATTGTGTCGGGTCCATTCCAAAATAGTGATAAGAAACATATATTTCTGTTGAACCTCTTTAACCCATAGAATGTCACTTTTTAGAATACGCTAAATACCTTTTGCAACAAGTGTTTTTGAAAAGCTAAAATGATGTTTGAGACCCCATCCCTCACAAGATTTCGATAAGATAAACTAGTGGAATGATTTTCCATCACATTACCTCATAAAAAATGAAGTCAAAGTTCAAATGAAATTTTAATTATTATTATTTTATTTTTTGAATCTTATTTTTAAAAACATGTTTGTACTTTTTAATCTATTTTCGAAAAGAGTTTACAATCAAATAATATCTGAACAAAATAATATATCAACATGTACATGAAAATTGAATAATTAAAATATTAAAGTTATATGAAATATTTTGAAAATGGTTCTAAATTATTTAGGTTAAAATAATGTGTATTGTGTTATTAAGCGCTATTATTTTATGTATAATAATTATAACCTATAATATTAATATTAAAAGAATGATAAGTGGATAATTTTATATTAAGTAAAAAACTTTAAAAAAAAACTTTTGAATTAAAAATATATATTTTTTACATTTTAATTATTGTTAATTTTTAAATAATTAAATAGTTTTTTTTAATATATTAAATAAATGATAAAGTTTAGTGGGTTAGTTCAAGTGGTTGAGAGTGCTGTAAATTGTGAGTAAAAGATCTTGGGATCAAATCCTTGAATGCTATACATCCTTATATAAAGGCCTCTTATGACTTGTTTGGACTTAACATAAGTACAAAATTTTGATTATTTAGAATTTTTTTATTTTTTTATAAGTCTCCTATGACTTGTTTGGACTTAACATAAGTACAAAATTTTGATTATTTAGAATTTTTTTTGTTTTTTTTATAAACTTTCTAAACATTTTTTTTGTCTAAACAAATTGTAATTCTAATGAAATTATTAGATATAATTGGATTGTGATTGTGGTTATCAAGCAATACACCATATAAAACAATAAAGTCCATACTCTAAATATTAATATATGTAAAGAGTTGTCTATGGATTACCTTTTGTATTTTTAATATCTTCATTCAATGTGGATAATTTGGTTGTCTATAAATTGCAAAAAAAATAGCTCTTTTATTCTACTTTCATTTAAACACTTTAAATTAAATATTATTCAATTTAATATCATTAATAAACCTTAGTTGTACTATTTTCTTAAAATTTACAAGTCTATATTTTTATATGTAAAGATGGAGGTTGCTTAGAAAATATAAGTTCCTAAGTTAGTTGATCACCATGGGGACATCAAGTCAGGGCCCTTATATCAGCCCTATGAGCTAAACAAACTCTCACCATTATATATAAATGATTATATTATTAAATTCACAATTAATTACTTTAACTTTTCACTTTTGACTATATATAACTAATACATTAAAACATTTTTAAGAGGAAGGTATAGGCAGCTTTAAGGGCCAAGTTGTTAATTGGGTTTTGTTTCAAAACTCTATTAACATCTTTGTGAATTCTTGGAAACATTAATTTCTTTTAAAAGGATAACAAATTTTTTAATCATATATATATAAAGTTTTATTTTGATGTCAATTTTAGCTAGCTCACTTGGTTAAGGTGTGGATTTTGTTTTTAAGGTGACACGAGTTCAAAAAAAATCCAACCATGTTAAGGGTTTGTTTTCAACGAACTATGTGTCCTTGGGTTCCAGTTTCTTAGCCAATGATTGAAATGCACTGTCTTTAAGTGAGTAATGGATATTTCTTATAAAAAAAAATTTGGTTTACAATTTTATTTATGTTTATTTTTAAATAAAAATATTAATTTAATATTACTATTTTTTATCGACCTTTTAATTTTATTTTTTTTAAGTTTCTTACTCATCTATTTTTTTAAATAAAAAAATTATTTTACATTTATAATTAGTAATTTTCATGACCTTTGGTTTTAGATTTTTAGATAAATACACTTTCTAATTCAATTCTAAATGTTTTCAGAAATCCTTGATCGTGTACATGAATTGTCCTTCCCCATGAACAATGACTTCAATCAAAATAATCTAGATGGGGCATTGCAGAGCTTATTCATATTTAAAATACCAAAGTTCCACCCTAACTAGGGAGGCAGGTGAAGGGGTAATTTATGATCCTAAAGGAAGAAAAGAAATTGAGTATACTTGGGGCCTTGCCGTCACCACAAATTTTGAAGTGGAAGCTCTTTCAATGCTAATAGGACTCACCCTCTTAAAAAAATGGAGTTAACAAAGCCATATTGATTGGAGACTCCATGGTTATTATTAGAGCTTTACATTGTTGGACACCTTATTTGAGCCTCCCTATTACCAAAGTATGTTAATGAATTTTTGGGATAGAAATGGAATTCAACTATATTGGATTTAATCATATCCTTTACTTACTAACCTTTCAAGATTATTTAAAAGTGAAGGAAGGGTTCTCACTCAACTAGGGCATTATTGGCATAAAAGGGTTGGGGAGGGGGTGCACTACTTATCTCCACATATTTCTTATCATGAATATCACTAAGGTGTTATCATTCCTCCCTCATTTTAGTATGCAATTGATGGCAAGGGTTTCCATTAATCCTCATTTCCTCACCCCTATGATTATTGACTCCTCCAATATTGTTGTTAATATGGATATAGGTGATGCAACCGATAAGCTTTAATTCAATTCGCAAGATCTAAAAACCATGCAAACACATGAGAGTGGAAAAAATAACTATCTTTTTATTCATTCTTCATCCCAACTATTACAATGAAGGTCCAACCTTTATAACTACTATATGAAATTTTTGAAATTTGAGATTTTCGAAAATTGCTAATTTTAGAAAATTCTTGCATGGCTATGAATTTGAACACCAACTACAAGCTAACTAGAACAACACTAGCTGTCAACTCGCTTTTCTAATTAGGTTTATAAACTGAGAGATAGCTATTAATTACAAATTTAAAAAAAAACACGCAAAATAGTAAAACCTCAATTTGAGGCCTTATATTGAAGGAATTTGGCCTCAAAAAAGTGTAAAAATAAACTCCATTTAGAAGGATCTAATTGGTAATTGCATTGAACATTTCGAAATGCACCTTCCTGTTAAATTTGAGCCTAAACAGATAACTGAGTCAAAATTTATGACCCCCGAAAATCCCTTCATTTATTCTCTTTTATTATTTTTATTATTATTCATCCTTCAGAAATCAACATAAGTATCCTCTGGTTGAAAAGAACACAGCTCTTGCAAGTTGTTGTCTTCACATTGTTTCCACTTAACATGATCTAGATTCAACAAGTCCCCCTCTGTAATCCATGTACTCTCTGTTGGAGCTAAGCCTTCCCACTGGACTAGATATTAGTTGTATTGACCTTGCCGAGTATGAATGGTATCCTTATTTAAGATATGAGAAATTCTTTTTTCTTTATAGGAATAACATGTTTCCAATCCACCCCTTCCTCATTTTCATCAGCCACACTATCCCCACGGAAGATATATAAGTCAGCAAAATTAAACACAGGGGAAATATCAAGATCAACTGGTAAATCAACCTTGTAAGCATTGTCATTAATTCTCATGAGAATATTGCAAGGACTTATTTTCTTATACTTCAATTTGTGGTAGGTTCCTCTAACAAACCACTCTATTTGTAAATAAACCATCATTAAATCACCTTCATTGAATATCTGGTGTCGTCGGTGAGAATCTTTTATAATTTTGTTCAGCTCATTACTGGCTTGCAGCTTCTGTCTCACTTGTTGTTGCAACTGTTAAATGTGTTATGTAAATGCTTCCCCATCATCACTGATTCTATCCCCAAGCGGTAGTTGCACCAAATATAGTACACCCATAGTATTTCCACCATAAACAACATGAAATGAAGATTTACCTGTAGATATATTTACTGAACTATTGTAGGAAAATTTTGCTTGAGGTAAATAAAAATCCCACTGCTTGGGATTCTCTCTAACAATGCTCCGTAATAGGTTTCCCAAACTATGATTTACTACCTCAGTTTCCCCATTTATTTGGGGGTGATAGGAACTACTGAACTATAATTTAGTCCATATTTTCTTCCATAAAGTCCTCCAAAATGGCCCAAAAACCGAGTATCTCTATCAGAGGTAATAGATTTTGGAACACCATGCAATCTAAGAATTGCTGAATTTTTTTTTTTATGCCTCCTTTAATGCATCATTAGTCTTATTACACATAATGAATAAAACATTTTAGAGAACCTATCAACAACTACAAAAATAGAGTCTTTACCTCATTCTGTGTGTGGGAGCCCCAACACAAATTCCATGCTAAGATATACCTAGGGATATGTGGGAACTAGTAATGGCATGTACAACCCTATATTTTGTGAGTGTCCTTTAGCCAGTTGAAAAATCCTACATCGTGCCACATACCTGGTTATATTTTCTCATCTTCGATTAATGCTAGCGTCTTATCCTTCCTAAAATGTGTTGTCAAGTCGCTACTGTGAAGTTCTTTGATAATATTTTCTCTCATGGAACCAATTGGAATGCATAGTTGTTTTCCTTTGAAGAGGTAGTCATCTTGCATAAAATATTCACTCTGAATAAGATCCATTCTCCCAACAACTATATTCTTCAATTTTTCCACAACCTCCTGAAAAATCGTTATCTGTCACATAGAGATCCTTTAATACAACAAACCCATGAATGGTGGTTAAAAGAACAGTCTGCCGACTCAAAGCATATGCAACTTGATTTTTCTTTCCAGATTTGTGCTTCAGAACAAAGGTGTATCCTTGTAAAAAAGAAACCCATTTTGCATGTCTACTATTCACTTTCTTTTGGGTGTTTATATATTTTAAAGCAATCTGATCAATAAGTAACACAAAATATTTTGGCACTAAATAATGCCTCCAATGTTGCAGTGCTTACACAATTGCATAAAATTATACACCATATGTGGAGTAGTTCTTTCTTACATCATTCAATTTTTCGCTAAAAAATTTAATTGGTTTACATTCTTGGCTAAGTACATCTCCAGTGCCTACATGTGAGGCATCATAGTCTACCTCAAAAACTTTATCAAAATTTCAGCAAGGCTAATATAGGTTCCTCAGTTACCTTTTTCTTTATAAACTTAAATATTTATTTCGCTTCATTGGTCCACTTGAATGTTGTGCCTTTGAAACAATCTATTATGGGTGCTACAATACTGCTAAAATTTCGAATAAATTTTCAGTAAAAGGTGGATAGACCATGAAAAATTCTTACCTATGTTATGCTCCTAGGACTAGGACACTCCAAAATTGCTCTGACCTTCTTTGAATCCATCTTGACTCCTTCTGCTGAAATTACAAAACCCAAAAATACCAAATTTTCTTGCAGTATCCTACATTTATTCAGGTTTTCATAAAGATGATGGTTTCTCAACGTATCCAATAATCTTTAAATATTGCAAGTGGTCTGCTTTATTTTTACTAAAAACTAGAATGCCATCAAAATAAATGACAACAAACTTACCAATGTAAGGTCGAAGAACATTATTCATCAACTGCATGAAAGTACTAGGTGCATTGGACAACCCAAATGGAATCCCCATCCATTCATATAGTCCATCCCTGGTATTGATGACAGTTTTCCATTCATCTCCTTTGTGAATTCAGATCTGGTGGTATCCACTTCGCAAATCCATTTTACTGAAATATTTAGATCTGGATAGTACATCCATCATGTCGTCCAAGCGTGGTATAGGAAACCGATATTTGATGGTAATTTCATTGATTGCTTTGCTATCTATGAACATCCTCCACGTATTATCTTTTTTTAGAGTCAACAATGCTGGTACAACACAGGGACTCATGCTTTCTCTTACCACACCTATAAGTAGGAATATTTCACCTTCTGTGGACAGAAGTTGTTCCTCTAGTTTGAATGGTTAAGATCCAGAACAAATGAGTGAACGACAAAGGATGAAGACCCTCCCTAGATGTCATAGACACCTGGAATGTTGCTTCGATAGTGAACCTATGCACCTGCAATCAGATCAAACACACAAACACATCAAAGCTACCGGAACATAATCTATTTATCCATGTCAGTGACTAAGGAATCCAACAACATTTACATGCAAAATCAGAACAATAGTAATGTGGGACATAAATCAGCTTTGCATTAAGATGAATGGAGAATTTTACAACCAATTAAGCCTTAGTGTTGACATGCATCTCCATGAAACCAAACTTCATCCCCATAAGCTCCATCTTTGTTCTCTATGCTCTCAAATGGCTTGGGCCAAGTGGTCAATCCAACATCATAACAATACCTCTATGGTTCTCCCCCTCTACCATGGACATGAGCTTGTATTTATAAGGCTCAATGGATAGGAATGGTTGAGACATTTGTAGATGAGGTGGCCTCTAAGATCCTATGATGGGGGATATCAAGCTCAACTGACCCACAATGATAGGGATAAGGGAGGACACGAGGCTCATGATCTAGAAGCCTCGAGAAACTTCTATTTTTCCCATTTTACCCAGGGTACTGCTTTTCTCCTCTTATGACAGAGTGGTTTAGGTTAGAACCGCTTATGGACTAAAGGTCAAAGGTGGTGGCACTGCTTATGGTAAACAAGATATATGCAGTGCAAACAAGGTACCGCTCATGGTTAACAGAGAAAGCGCGGTGCTGAGTATTTTTATGTAAGATCGACAAACAACATGGGTTTCCACTCCAGATGTTGGGATTACGGTAATATATGTAAGTTAAGGGTCTTATCACATGGTGGTGACAGGATTTGGGTATAACAGGATGCCCCCCAAAGCATGAGTCTTAGAGGGATACGATAAATGAGAGATTTGAGAGAAAAATTTGTCACTTTGAGGTGAAATGTCAGCTCGATCGGAGCATGTCATCCAGTAGGCATCTATAGTACATCAGTATTTTTGAATCATAGACACAAGTAACCAACTCATGGATGCAGACCAATACAAGGAAGATCCATGGGAGGAATAAACAAGCATGGCTACTAGAATACAACATAGATCCATGTGATAGGGGACTCAAACTTGGACATAGCTACCAGACATACAACGTAGATCTATCTCATACAGATGCAAATTTGAGCATAGCCATGACCATACAAATGTGGATCCATGCTAGATATACAAAAATCCATCACAACCTGGGGAAAAGCAATGAGTGCTTTAAACACATACTCAGGGTCTTCGTCTCGTCTTCGACAAAGTATGATTCTATCCATGTGATTACAATGATCTGAAGTCAAACATGGTAGAAACCACTTGATTACCGGCCAATGATGTGAACCGTTAACAAGTGCAAGGGAAATCACCATTGATGTCAATGATCCCCAAGGTACCCTAGGACAATCTACTAAGTGTGAATAGATGTCCTAATGTCAAACACCCAGTCGATTCTATCAATCAGATGCCAATGATGTGAACCTATGTCAAGAGCAAGAGAATCTGTCATTAAAGCATACAGATATCAAGGTACTAAGTTTTTGTTTCTAAGACTAGTTCCTGGATGATGAGGTGATGTTGACGGGAAAAGTCTCGTCGAAGGAGGGCCATGATGAGTCCCATATCGACGACACGAAACTCAGAACATAGTTCTGGAATGATGTGAATGTAGTAACCATAGGACTGACTCAAACGCAATGACACAGAGATTATTTTGACTGTAGAGGTAAACTTCTTCAACTTCCCTTTGAACATCGGGCGGCACGACAAAAGACTTGGCAACATGACTGAACGGGACAAACTCATGATGCAACAGTGGACAATGCATTATTTTGAAAGACTCAAAGGAGTGACATGACTCATGAAAGTGGATCGTCACAGAGATCAGCTGAATACCCAATTGACTAAAATGATACGCAGACAAGTGCCATTTTCAAAGGTAACGACAAACTACTGCCATTTATTTGCAAAATGATTCCCTTCCCATTTCCCCCATCATGATCAATGAGTGCCTCTTTTCGGTTTTACGAGTTCTAAGAGGGTAACAAACACTCGGTATAGCTTGTCCAAATACAATTCCAAACTCATATGTTTTACGAACCTAAGAGAGGAGGGGTTCGTTCCCAAAACGGGTCTCTCAATGTTTAATTTAACGAGTCCAATGAAAGAAAACTTGGTATCGTTCATGTTTAGAGAGTCTGAACGATTATGGAAGAAGACTCCAAAGGGGTCCTTTTTCATATGATTTAGTTCCTAAGGCCCAAAAAAGTGTAAAATCATACCTTAGAGAACTCTTCCAGTCATGATTAGCTGGAGTGTTCCTTTTTCGTAAATAGTCTATTCGAACCGAAAAAGAGATAACCTACCGTTGGAAAGACAACTCTTCGAATGCTTTAACGTGCGTGAAGAAGACAATATCGCTCAACAATATTTTCATATTTAGGGAGCCTAAAAAGAGTTTAAAGAGAACTCCATGAGGTTTCTTTACACAATTTTAGTTTTTACGAGCCTGGAAAGAATCGAAAACAAACTTGGACCTTTGATACTGGGTTTAAGGAGCTCGAACAAAGTGTCGTAACAAACGCTCATCAACTTTTTCCATTTTATGGAAGTATGAAAAATTCATAAACAAAATCCCAAATCTTTTTTGCTATGGTTCTTCTATCTTGCAATCGACTCAAACAACAAGTGTTAAATGCACTCATAACTAACATCAAGGGATTACTACTGATAAATTTCGAGTAAAAAGTGATTTTAAATCACAACTATAGCATGTCAAACCCAAAAAATGCCTATATAAGTCATGTAAATAGTAAAAAATCAAATCATTTTACTATTTACCCATAGTGGAGAGCATTTGGAGCACTTTCCTAGTCAGATCTTCAGCTGCTGATACCGGGAGTTCCCACTGTCAGTTTTGAGCGCTGTCAGTTCTAGGTAACAGTTAAAACCTTACTCTTTCTTTTCATAGTCTTTATTTTGAGTTTTGATGGGGTTTTGGTCTTGTATGGCAAGCCCTAAAACCATAGAAATGGGCACCACACATACCCCTTGTGGGATATGCGGTACCTCACTAGAACCGCGCCTAAATCAAAGCTAACAGGCGGTGCCACCGCCTGTCTCCAACGACACACAGGAGGTGCCGGCCATGGAGATTTAAAAATGATAGCATAAGCACAAATAAACCATTCTTTTGAATTTAAATGATTAAGGATGATTCTAATATGTGCTATGATTGGTTTTGGCAGGTCTTTGCTAATTAATCATGGTGATATGGAAAGAAAGACAACATGACAATGACGACGCTTGCGCTGAAAGGAATGCAGGTTGTATAGCTGCATTACGAGACTGTGGGCTCCTGAAATTCTTTTGGACCCCAAGAATGGTATCACATGAGCGGTTGCTAGAGCACATACTTCGGATGTGGAATCTGGAGCAGCAGCACTTTGAGGTTGGGGCCCATATTCTAACAGTGGAGGTAGAGGAAATCTACTTCTTGACTGGTCTCTCGAGACGAGGTGCCACCATCTCGCTGACAGGTTCCCGAGGAGGGGATATTACCACATGAGAGTTGATAAATTGTCACTGTATCCCAGGGACGAGGACATTGGGGAAGAAAATCCCCATCAGAGTAGTGATGGAAGGACCTCTATGGATTGTCCTATTTACTATGCAGAGATTGGTCGGGAGTCAAGGTGTGCACTAGGCTTCTAGGGCACACATGTTATAAGCCATAAAGGCCATGGCACCTACGGTATTCAACTGGGAGGAAGCCATGCTTTCGATATTCAAAGATCAGCTGACTAAGTGTCGACAGGGAGAACTGAAGTATTTTTGATTTGGTTCCATTTTAGCCTGCTTCTTCTTCGAGTGGGTACCACATATGAGACCTCAAGTGGTCTTCACAGAGCTGAGAGTGCGGGACCCCCGTATGTTGAGGTGGGTCCAGATTATGGCTCGTACTGGAGCGAGCAGGGGGAAGGGGAAGTTCAGTGACCCGTTATTCAGATGGATCCGAGATTAGATCCTCATGGTGGAGGATTATGCTTACACGGGCATAGACTTCAGCGGAGATCCTGACCTACCGCTCCCACCTGACGGATAGTGGGGTGACATCGGTAAGAAGCAAGAAACCCTAAAATGGATGAAATGTTTTTATGTTTTTTGATGTTTTATACTTTTTATGTTAAGTAACAAGACCTGGATATTTTCATGCAAATGTTGGAGCAGCATGACCTGGGGGAGCTTCCCCATTGGATAGACGGGCTAGATCCTGCTTTGTACCATAGGGTGATGATACCACTAGGGAGTTAGAGGAAAACCTGGAGAGGTTGACCTTGGATATCCTTGACGCTTCCATTGATGACCTCCCTTTGAGGTATCAGAGACCCACAACAGGAGTACTGGGTTGATTTAGTAGGCTGCTACGTAGAGTAGCCCAGGTGGTGATGTGCTACCACAAGCATCACTAGATATTGTGTGTATGAGATATCTACTGAAAGCTGACAGCTTCAGGATTTTGTATGGTGATTTTTACCTGAAAGCCTACGTGCTTCAGATGAGGTCTTGGGACCTATTTTTGTAAACTTATTCATATAATTATATATATATATATATATATACACACACACACACACACAAACTTATTATTGGTGTTTATATGTCTCAAATGGTGAATGTATTTTACATGATTTTTATGTGTCTTTAAATGTTTATTTACAATGGACCATGTTTGATTTTAACGCCGTGAATGGGAAATATGCCAATCTAGGATGTAATTAGCTAATGAGTCAGCAACTCCATTATGTTCTCTAGGGATATGCCTATAAGTGATGGTTTCAAATGATCTTTCTAGCAAGCATACTCTCCAGAAGAGGTGGAGAAGCACGGGGTTTCTAATGGTGTAGACATGGTTTAGATGACAAACCACGAGTTGTGAGTCCATCAAGACTACCAGATTGCGAACATCTTGGGAGGCGGCTTCAGTCAGAAGACGGATGACTGCTTGATACTCGGCAATGTTATTGGTAGCGGGACCGATACAAACCACTCCTGAACTGACCAAATATTCAGCCAGGGAATAGAGTGTTAGGGTACACAGGGTACTCCCAAAGGACCGAACACCAAGAACAACCGCTTCACAAAAAAAGATCACAGATCAATACACCAATGTTTGTCACATGGTTAAAACCCTCAATAGGGAAACAGTCCACGGCCCCAGCCAAATAGCTACTTAGAGCAATTTATTATGCAAAAGAAAGAAAGTTACATGAGCTTCTCATAATCGATCAACTAGCCAAGGACCCTCTATGCTCTTTAAATATAGATCATAGACCAATCAAGTGTTAAGCCACGGATCAATGGTAGGTATGATCTAAGAGAAGTTGAACCGTCGGATCACTCTATGTCTAGAACATATCGTGACCGTCAGATTAGAATATTTACAAATGCAGACTAATGCATACTAAAGAAACACACTTTTACCTAACAGATATATTACACAAGTTGATCTTAACTAACTCCTAAGTGTCTAAATATCCTAACATCCCCCCTTAAGAACAACTTGGGATAGGATTGAAGGATTTACAAAAGTGACACTATTAGGAGAAGGAAGGAGGCATTAGAGCCTACCCCCCCTTAAGGACACATTCCTGAGCTCCTAACATAGACCGAAGTTTAGAAAACTTTGCTTCTGTAAGAGACTTGGTGAAGATGTCTGCAACTTGATCATCTATAGGACAATAGAGCACTTCAATAACATGATCATGAATAAGATTTTTGATGAAGTGCATGTGCAGCTCAATGTGTTTGCTGCGTTGATGTAGAACTGGATCTTTGGCAAGCTTGATGGCACTTTGATTGTCGCACCAAAGTGGAGTAGGCTACTGCTGCTCGAATCCAAACTTTGAAAGGATCTGTTGAAGCCATAAAGATTCCTGACTGGCATTAAATACGGCTTGATATTCTGCTTCTGCTGAAGAAAGAGCAAGAGCTTGTTGTTTCTTACAAGCCCAAGTGACAGGTCCAGATCCCAGACTGAAAACATAACCTGCAGTAGACTTTCGATCATCAGGATCGCCAACCCAATTTGAATCAATGAAACCAACCAACAAAGGTTTCCCCCTGTACTGTAATGAATCCCAAACTGAATTGTACCTCGAATATATCGAAGTATTATTTTTGCTACTTTCCAGTGACTTTCATGAGGAGTTTGCATATAACGGGAAACACGACCAATGGCAAAGGAAAGGTCAGGACGGGAATGAGTCAAGTATAAAAGACTACCAAAAAGCTGACGATACAAGGTGGCATCTACTTCAGGGGAAGTACAAGTGGTAGAAAGTTTGACTCCAGACTGGAAGGGAGAAGGGGCTGGTTTACAATCTTCCATGTGGAAGTGACGAAGAAGGTCACAAGCATACTTAGGCTGGGAAAGAAAGATTCCTTCTTTGGTTTGCAAGACTTGGAGACCAAGAAAATAATGCAAATGTCCTAAGTCTGACATTTCAAAATTTTGCTTAAGACTGGATTTCACATGGGATATAAGGTTAGGGTCACTACCGGTAAGGATAAGATCATCAACATAAAGAACAAGTATGATGAGATGGTTTCCTACTTTCTTGGTATAGAAATTGGGGTCAGAATGGCATCTAGAAAAACCAATGTTAAGGAGAAAGCTATCCATTTTGGCATACCAAGCTCTAGGAGCTTGCTTAAGGCCATATAAGGATTTCTTAAAGAGACAGACAAGGCTAGAGTTATTCTGAACATATCCAAGATGTTGTTCCATGTAAATTTCCTCATGTAAATCACCATGTAAGAAGGTAGACTTGACATCCATTTGATGGAATTCACAATTATGTAAGGCTACAAGGGAAAGAACAAGGCAGATGGAGTTCGTTTTTGCTACAGGGGCAAAGGTTTCATTGTAGTCAATCCCTTCAACTTGGGAAAAACCTTTGGCAACTAACCTTGCCTTAAGTCTTTCAACACTTCCATCTGATGCATACTTAGTTCTGTAGACCCATTTACATCTGACAAGTTTTCTTCCTTTTGGAAGAGGAACAAGATCCCAAGTATCGTTTGCCATTAAGGAACGATATTATTCATCCATAGCTGCATTCCAATCTGGATTTCTTGAAGCTTCTGCAAAAGTTTCTGGATCATGATTCTCAGAAACTTGAGCCAAAAGAGAAGAGGCTCGCTGAAACTGAGAACGTGTTCGACGTTGATCTCTAGGATCATCGGCAAGATCACCAGCTACTTCACATGTTGAACGAACCCATCGAGGAAGTATTGGTGCTGGTGCAATTGGAGGAACATGAGCAGGCGGATGTGGATTTTCATCCTCACTGTCATCATCAGAAACAGGAGTTGGAAACCTGTCAAGGAAGCTGGAAGAAGAAGAAGAAGAACGCACAATCGCCGAATTAGGCTCGCAGGCTAAAGATGGCACACCCGCCAAGTTAGGCTCGCAGGCCAAGAGATTTTCATCAAATTTAACATCTCTTCTAATGATTATATCATGAGAATGTGGCTGAAGAAGTCTATAACCTTTTACATCTTCATAAT
>LPNX010178817.1:292610-322761 GCA_001517045.1 Pseudotsuga menziesii | reverse complement strand
CTTTTCACTTTTAGGTTGCAATGCTTTCCATTTTTCATCCGAAATGTGAGCCCATGCTTCACAACCAAACACACGAAAGTGACTTACATCTAGTTTAATTTTAATCCATGCTTCTTCCGGTGTTATACCCTATAAAAATTTAGTGGGTGTGCGATTAACTATGTAATTTGCATAATTTATGGCCTCAGCCCAATATTGAAGACTTAGTCCCTTAGATTGGATCATACAATTAGCCATTTCTTTTAAAGTGTGGTTCTTCCTTTCAGCTACACCATTTTGTTGTGGTGTATATGGAACAGTGTGTTGTTGTTGGATTCCTTGTTCAGTGCAAAAAGTAGTGATCTTGTTGTTGACATATTCTCCTCCATTGTCAGATCTTAACTTAATAATTTGATGGCCAGATTGTTTTTCAACAAGAGCTTTGTAGGCTAAGAACATGTTAAATACTTTGCTCTTAAGTTTTAGAAAGTAAAACCAAGTGCATCTGGAGTAGTCATCAATGAAAGTTAAGAAATATTTGAAACCAGAAAAGGAAGCAGATGGAAGAGGGCCACACAAGTCACTATGCACAAGCTCCAAGGGAACCGATGCGTGCCAAGAGGCACATTTGTCAAAACCATCCTGATGATGTTTTTCGAGTACACAACCAGAACAAACACCATCCTTGCAAGATACCAGCGGAAGACCAGTCACCATATTGTCTTTACATAGTTATTTCAATGAGCAATAATTTAAGTGACCAAATCGCTCATGCCAAAGTTTGCTCAAGTTATCACTATGAGCAACAAAAACTGAAAAAGGTGATGACCCAAAGTTGTTAAATTTGTACAACCTGGTAATATCATCAATAGTTCCAGTAGCAAGGATATTTTGAGGATTTTTAAAATCCTTGATTACAACTTGGTGAGGTGTAAACGTCACAGTTTTACCTTCACCTGAATGAGTAGTTTGATAGATTGATAACAAGATGCAGGAAATTTTTGGAACACATAGTACATCACTGAAATGACCATTTTCTACTGGAACTGTTCCAGATCCTACAACACTTAGAGATATATCATCACCAACAAATATTTGTTTGGTGTTACATTCATGCATAGTAGAAAAGATGGCTTTATCCTTAGCCATATGATAAGATACTCCAGAATCAATGAGCCATTCAATTGAAGTAGAAGAAGAAGATGCAGTATAAGAGGAACTAGAAGCACAAAGTGCATGTCCATGAGAGGTAGATTCTGAAGACGAATCTAGGTTGATGTGGTGCTTCTTCATTGCTGCTTCCAAGGCTGCCATCTTCTTAAAACATTTATATTCATCATGATTATGTTTCCCACAAAAATTGCAATGACGCTTAGTCTTCTTTCCTTTTTGCTTGGATCCTTTGTCATTTTTTAAGGGAGGAGCTAACTGAGAGGGTTTGAGACCCTTGTTGTTTTGCTTATTATTGCAAAAATTCTGTTTCTTGGGAGGCTTGGAATTTTCTTTCTGTTGGGACAATAAGGCTTTCCCAGATGTATCTGCATTGTTAATTATTCCAAGATGAATGAGCTTATCTTGCTCTATAATTAAGGAATCACAAAAGGATTCAAGGCTAGGCTCTTGATAGCTAGTTGCAGTCAAGGATTCTTTCATGGAGTAGAATGTAGAAACAAAAACAAAATATGTAGGTCCAAGTTTGGAAAGAATATGATAAATACATTGTTTGTCTTCTTTCTTAATCTTGCATTCTGTACATAAGAGTCTAAGAGTTTTATACTTAGATAAATAGTCTTGAATGCATGAAAAATCATTTGGATTCAAGAAAAACAACTCATTCTGAAGTTGATGATCCCAAATTTCACTGTGTTTACCAAACACGGATTCCAACTTTTCCCAAGCTTTATCAGGTTCATCAATGCCAGATATGTGGAATTGCAAATCAGTAGAGATTGACATCCCAATCAATCCACGAGCTTCATCACATCTATTTTCCCATTTAATTTTCTTATCATCATTAGTGGGTTCTGTTTCTTTCCCTGAGGTTATCCTGAAAATTCCCCTACTTCGTAGAACATCCTCCATACGAGATTTCCATGAGAAATAGTTAGAACTTGTAAGTATAATATCACAAGGGGTGTCCATACTATAAAATAATGGCTGAAAGAACAGAAACTAACTATCTGGATGCAAAGAGCTCAAAAAACTATGCGGTTTAAAAAAAAACGAAACTTAAAACGTATTCTGGATGATGAAGTTATGCTTGATCAAAGAAAATGTTGAAGATGTCCCCAATAGTGACGTGGAGGATACTAACTTGACCAACTAAAAAAAAGAAGCCCCCTCTTCCCAAAATCAACCTTTGACAATCACTTTTACAATAAAGTTGCTTTGAAGTGAATCACTTTTGTAGAATAAGTGATGTTCACTTTTACAATAATGTGACTTTTAAATAGTGCAGCAATAAATTAAAAGACTTAAGTGACTCACTTTTATTTTATTTTATTTATGTGAGATACACTTTTACAATAAAGTAACTTGAAAATAGAAATTGCATGCACTAAAAAGTAGCTTGATAAGACTTGAACTCAAGACTTATCAAGGTGTAAAACAACTTTGGAACAAGTGAGCTAAGTTTAAAAGGTACGTAAAACTATGGAAAGAGGAAGGGGGCTTTTTTTTAACTCTTCTCTCTCGTTTTCCGTGCTTGCTTTCTTTTTCTGCAAATCACAAAAAAATGAAAAACAAAAACAAAAAAAAAGTTTTCCACACAATGGGGTTAGATCTTGGTTAGCTTACTCAAAAAGTCTACGTTTTCAAGTTTTCTCGTTGTTTCTGATTTGCCATGATCATACAAGGTGCACGACAAAGAGCATATGTAGCTGAGAAGACAAGAAAAAAACTTTCCCTTATTGTTTTTGATTCGCCACGATCGCGCAAGGTGCACGGCAAAGAGCATACGTAGTCAGGAAAAACAACAGTCCGAGACTAAATAAAAAAAGATCTAATAATAAACTGATAAAATATGAGAGATTTAAAAAAAACAAATCTGTCACTGTAACATTATACCTTCAAATTTGCCGAAATGGGTGTTTCTGGAGCAAACCAAAATGGTTTTCGGTAAAACAAAAACTATTTCCCAATGGAAACGACGCTCTAGACGCAATGGAATAGCTCCCATAGGTGACAAATGAACAGAGAATCCAAAACCAAAAACCCTTTAAAAGTTTCGGCAACACTGGTTCCAGATCTTGATCAAAACCGAAAGCGACTCGTCACAAAAGCTTTGATACCATGTTAGGGTACACAGGGTACTCCCAAAGGACCGAACACCAAGAAAAACCACTTCACACAAACATATCACATATCAATACACCAATGTTTGTCACGTGGTTAAAACCCTCGAGAGGGAAATAGTCCACGGCCCCAGTCAAATAGCTACTTGGAGCAATTTATTATGCAAAAGAAAGAAAGTTACATGAGCTTCTCATAATCGATCAAATAGCTAAGGCCCCTCTATGCTCTTTAAATAGAGATCATAGACCAATTGGGTGTTAAGCCATAGATCAATGGTAGGTATGATCTAAGAGAAGTTGAACCGTCGGATCACTCTATGTCTAGAACATATCGTGACCGTCAGATTAGAATATTTACAAATGCATACTAATGCATACTAAAGAAACACACTTTTACCTAACAGATATATTACACAAGTTGATCTTAACTAACTGCTAAGTGTCTAAATATCCTAACATAGAAAACCCAAGTAGTTGAGGCGAGATTCAAGGTGTGGCGGCAAGCACCATCAGTAAAGCCGTAGAAAGCCATCTACTCTACATGACCAAAAAAAGGTATAAACAGATGCAGACACTAAACTCAAAACCATCTTGAAAATACTAGAAGCACACTAAAAGTCAAGCAATATACATATATACAAGATACCATCCAAGAAATACCTAGGCATAGTACCTTTTCAGGTACAACCCATTGCGAGGTTGCCCCAAAGGGATTCCATCATAGTCAACAAGCTCGTAGGCTCCTTTCTCTAAAAGTTTAGAAACGACGAAAGGTCCGTACCACATGGACTCGAACTTACCCTTCCCTAGTCTGTCATATCTTTGGTTGTAAGTCAAAACTACGTCACCCTTGTTAAAGGCACGAGGTTGGAAGGATTTATCATACTGTGCCTTGAAACGTTTCTTATGTGCCTCATTATCCAAGGAAACATCTCTCCGAATCTCATCAAGGTTATTTAAGTACAAAAATCTTTCTTCCTCTACGGAAGTGTCTGGGAGAAGTTCGACAGAAAGTTGTAAAGATGGAATCTGACATTGAATCGGTAAGATAGCTTCAAGTCCATAGACAATATGGAATGGTGTGAAACTGGTGGTTGTTTTCACCGAAGTCCTATAAGCCCAAAGAGTGGAGAAACGAATGTGGTGCCAGTTGGATTTATGATCTCCAACCATCCGACGAAGCATAGTTTTCAAAACTTTGTTAATGGAATCTACCTGACCATTAGCTTGTGGATAATATGGCATAGAGTTTTCATGGCGAAAACCTAGCTTGGCACTTAGTTCCTCCATCATTTGATTATGGAAATGTGATCCGTGATCAGTAATGATGGACTACAGGACTCCAAATCTAGCTATGATATGATTTAAGAAGAAGAGAGCGGCAGTCTTACCATCGTCTACATAGGTAGGCATGGCCTCAACCCACTTTGTGAAATAGTCCACAGCTACGATGATGTAACCATGCCTCTCGGCTGAGGTAGGATTACAATGCATAAAGTCAATCCCCCATTTGGAAAATGGGCCAACAACCATGACAGGGTATAGCGGAGCAGGATGGGTGCAATTTTTGGGATAAAAATGTTGACAAGGTGGGCATTTCTTAACAGCCTCATGCCAGTCTTTAAAGACGGAAGGCCAGAAATAGCTAGCACGAAGGATTTTTTGGGCTGTAGCCATCCCAGATAAATGACCACCACATGCTCCAGAGTGGAAATAATTCAACACATGTTCAACCTCCTCATGGGTGAGGCATTGCCGGAGAATAGAATCAATCCCACGTCTATACAAGGTATCATTCAGGATGAGGTAGTATTTCGCGTGGTGACAGATACGGTGGCAATCATCATGGGATAAATGTGGTTGAAATCATTGTGTTTGGAGATAAATAAGTAAATATCCATACCATGGATTGGTAGTGCTGATCAGGAACAAAAATTCATCAGGAAATGAATCACTGGGCTCAGATTCCATTGCAGCACAGGGAAGATCACACATGATCTCGGAAAAGACCAAGGATTTCTTTGATGTGGATTTGGTGAATTCCAAATCAAAATCCTGTAGTATGACTATCCATCGGGAGTACTTTCTCTCGAGCACCTGACGAGTTAGGATGTAATACATAGGGTTCTGGTCTGCCAATACAGTGGTTGTGCAGAGCAAAATGTAGTGACGAAATTTTTGTACAGCAATGACCGTGGCCAATGCTAACTTCTCCATGCATGGATATCGGGTTTTAGAATCCATAAGATTCTTACTACCATATTAAATCATTTTCTCCTGACCGTTGAGATTTTCCTGCACCAAAACCATAGCAATGGTAGTAGCGGAGGCAACAATATACAAGAGAAAGTCCTTTGAATAATCTGGGGGGTGTATCACAGGTGAATGATTTAGAGCGTGTTTGAGATTATCAAATGCGCATTGGGCTTGGTCATCTCAAAATAACGGAGTGTATTTTTTAAGGAGACGCATATAACCATACGTTTTCTCTACGAAATTGCATACGAAACGACGGAGGAAGTTTTCCTTCCCTTGCAAAATTTGGAGTTCAAGGAGATTAGTTGGGGCTGGTAGAGCCAAAATGGCGGTAATTTTCAAAGGGTCTATCCAGATGCCATCTTTGGAGACCACAAAACCTAGCAGACGTCCCGTCTCAACACAAAAAACACATTTATGCGGATTGAGCCATATATTATAATGACGACATCTTAGGAATATGTCTCTAAGATGACTAGGGTGGTCCTCCCATCGCTGTGAATGAGTAGGGAGGTCGTCAAGGTATGGTTCAACAATATATTTAATATTGTGAAACGCATAGGACATCGCACGTTGGAACGTGGCTCCAACATTTTTCAAGCCAAAAGGTAACTTATTATATGAAAAGGTTCCCCATGGGAAAATGAATGTTGTCTTGTGCTGATCGGTGGGTAATATCTCAATCTGATTATAGCTAGAGAAGCCATCCATAAATGAGAAAATGACACTTCCAACATAGTTGTCGATAATCTGATCGATGTGTGGAGTAGGAAAGTTGTTTTTGGGACAAGCTTGATTCAAATCCCTAAAGTTGATACAGACTCTAATGGTGCCCTGCTTTTTATTGACAGGGACAATGTTCGATACCCATTCCGTTAGGAGTACTGGATAAATAAACCCAGGTTTGAGAAGTTTCTCAATTTCATCTTTAATCATTGCGGCCTTCCGTGGATGGACTTGCCTTAGTTTTTACCTGACAGGCTTGGCCATGGGATAGGTCTTAATCTTGTGGACCGCAATGGACGAGTCAATCCCCGGATTCTCTTCATAGGACCAAGAAAAAATATCACAGAATTCCTTGAAAAATTCCCTGTATGCTTCAGATTCATCTGCCGAGTAGTTCTGCCCAACATGAACATGCTCGATGGTACCAGGCTTGGATGATATGTCAATCGGATTCGTCTGAGTAATGTTGCAAAGGTTTCCCTCAGAATTTGTGTCTTGCAACGATATGGGACTTTGGGGTACATTGACAATATCAGTAGGAAATAGAGATGCATAATCATGGTTAACCGAACTGGTGTTGGGGAGGAACATGGATCTATGATGGTGATCCTCCCAAATGGACTCATCTGTACTCATGATCTCCATAATGGACTCGTCGGAAGGAAAAGTCTCAGAGAGATAATCTAGAATAGGAAGAGATGGTTCTAACCAGTAAGGTAAATGGTAAGGATCTGAAGCCACTAGATGAAGGTCATCAGTGTGATCATCGAAAAGGGTTTGAATGGTGTCATACATTGCTTCGTGTGAACTCAACGAGGTGGACTCAACAACCTATTTTCCTTTAGGCTCATAATCAAATGAGGTAATCATATGGACTGTCATAGAATCCATGTTAGGAGGAGTGGATGGAAAAATCCCCATAAGGGATGAATCCTTCAACATGCCTACCCCAATCGACTGGTAAGGAGGAGGGGACTGGCCTAACATGGGGATGTTATTAGTCGTAGAGGTAGTAACATCTGACGTACAAAAATCAAGATGGTCAATAGTAACAATTCTCCATAGATGCAGAAATTGGATTGTTCGGAATACTGTTGAAGCGACAATAGTCATGGCATAGAACAAATTTCTTCCTAGAAGGAGGTTGTAGTCTAATGGGACATCTACCACTTCTACTTGAATAGAAACGGTTTTTCCCCCAAGCTCGACTGCGAGAGCTGATATGAGACCATGGGGCTGAAAACCTCATCCATCAAAGGCCTTCATATTCATAGGTGATGTTATAAGCTCGGGAGAGCCGAGAGCTTTCCAACAAGATAGAGACAAAACCGAGGTTGAAGCGCCTTCATCTAGTACCGTTCGAAAAAATTTCCTTCCAACTATTTTTGTAATGATCTGAAAAGAAAGTTTATGAGGTAACCTAGACTTATAGTTCTCAACATTGAAATGAATCAAACTAGTATTATCCAGGTCTAAAGCTCCTAATGTTGTTAACAAGTTTTTGCGCTGTGTAGGACAACTTTGGAGTACTTCTAAGGTAGACATTGCACAAGGTGCCCAAGCGAGATCTTCAACTACATTATAAAATTGAGTAGCTTGGACATTAGGGTTAAATACAACCTTCTAAAGAGTACTCTTGGGTGGACACAAAATCATGTCGAGAGTAGGCTTCTCGATGGATAGAGGGACAGTAGACGAGGATTCCAGAGAACTAGTAGAGGGAGCTTTCCCTAAAGAAGAATGGTCTTCTTTCTTTTCTATGAGTTTGTCATAATTCTGACTTCAAGTTTGCAGATTAATGGTATCGGAGGACATCATACAAATTTCCTCTGACGAACTACAGTTAAACTGATTAGACATGTGGTCTATCAGTTGTTGTTGAGAGGGAAAAGGATCCGTGAGTACTGTGGGTGTGTGATTTGACTTTAAAAACTAGGAGATTTCATCCCGATGGGTACACTCTTTTGTGAAATGGTCGCCTCCGCATAGCAGAGATGGATATTTTTCTTTTCTCTTCCCTTTATCGTTATCATTGTTGGTTGGTCTTGGATTCTCTTGTTGGTTTCTGGGTTTTTTATTCTTACTTTTACCCTTCTTTTTATTATTGCCCAAGGTTTGAGTACTTTGAATAGAATTGACCTCAGCGGAAAACTTAGGAGTCGAAGGAGTAGGGGTGGTAGTTTGGGGTTGCTTGGTAGGTTTCACTGCTGACGGGGATAGGATTGAACCAACAATCCCATCAATAGGTACTTTTGCTGGTGGCTTGGTGGGATCGGTGCTTGGGAAAGGAGCTTGAGGAGTCAAGTCATAAAGAGTTTCGGATAGGGAATAGACCAAGCCTAGATACTGGGCTCTACTAATAGCCTGCTCTTCAGTAACGACATCACCCATAGCCACATCTTGGGAAATTGGAGGCAACAAAGATTTGGTAAACCAATCAGATAATAACTAGTTTGGAATAGGGGCCTTAATAAGCCTTCTTTGCCTTCTCCACTCATGGATATGATTAGATATGTGGGTGGAGGTGTTCTGTTACAGAGAGGTTAAGAGATCAATACCTGTTTCATAATGGATAGGGAGATGAAAGTGTGTAAGAAACATGGTTTCCAATGAGCCAAAATCCACAAACGAATGTTGTGGGAGTTCAATGTACCACTTCACGGCTGTACCGGTCAAAGTTCGCTAAAAAAGTCGTAACCAAACTAAATCATCCATGAGGGAGTTTGAATAAAACCACAAATGGAATGTCATGACATGGTTTTTTAGATCGTCTCCTTGCTTCCCATCGAAATTCAGGATGTCCGATGGTAACTTTACCAGAATGGGAGGCCACGAGGGATTGTGTCGAATGGGGTCATTAATCAACTTAGACAAGTCAGGCAAGTCCAAAGTTGCTAAGAAAGGTAATTGTCGATTAGGTTGTATGTATTGGTAATATTGATATGGCATATAATTACCAGTAGGACCGTAAGTGGACTGATAGATAGGTTGTTGTGACGAAGAATTAATGGAAAATCCACCTGCAGGGGGTTGATTTTCGGGATCAGGACCGTTAGGACCACTAGGGACTCTGGGAGGAGGACCACCAAGACCTCTGGGACCACCAGGACCATTGGGACCACCAGGACCACCAGGAGGCAGACCACCAAACCATCTAGGGCCACTAGGAGGTAAACCTCTAGAGCCTCTAGAAACACTAGGACGAGGGCCACCAGGACCACCGGGACCACCAGGCCCCCCAAGACCATGAGGACCATGGGACCATAAGGAGGAAATCCACCAGGCCCTCCCAGACCATTAGGCCCCCCAGGGGGCGTACCACCATGAGGCGGTCCTCCGTCACCTCCCGTAGTATGTATGGGTATCTCCCCCATAGCTGGCATGTAAGATCAATTAGGTTTCCCCCATGGCATTAAAATATTACTAGGGTATGGAATTCCATCATAGGGAATTCCTATAGGATTAGGTGGATAATTAATGTTCCCTACAATTATTTGATAACCATAACCTCCAGAAGATTGAATGGTTACAGGTTGTGCCCCAAAGGGATGACCTGAACTGGATGAGGGATTAGCCATATTAGTATGGGTGGGAGGGACATAAATTGTCGATTGTTCTATATTATAGGTCTGTCCTTGACTAGTTACAATTCCGGTGCTGGATAATGTAGGTCGTGCTGAGGGTTTCCCCCCAGCACTAGAAGGTAATGAATAAACGGGAATTGAAGGTTGGGTCCCAGGTGCAGAAGACCTGGGAAGATTTGGAATAGACATAACATAGGAGGTGGTGGGGTTGGTAGTTTGAATTGGGTTGTGTGGTGTTACTATGCGATCTATAATCAGTTCAATGGGTCTCATAGAATCGACAAGTGAACAGTATCCCACAGGAACAGTCATGGAACGTGATGGTGGTGTGCCCAATATGTCATCTATTTTTCTTTCAATCTCTTGAGCACAGAGAATGGCTGCGTGGTATTGTCTACGTTCTTCTTCATCTGGAGAAACTTCTCCAGGAGAGTTTAAACGGGTTCCAAATGAGGCAATGGCCTGTCCTATAGAGGTATCCCAAAATGGAGCATTGGGACCATAATCCAGACGAGTAGTATCATCAACATGACCTTCTATGGGAGAATGGAATGAAGTGTTTTGCCAAGAAGGTTGTTGGACCAAGGTAGGTGAGTGTGAAGAATATGGTCCTCCACTTTTTGCAACCACATTATCTCCCACTTGGGAGGTGGTAGCAGCTCCTTGGTCGGTAGCTTTCATTGGATTTTTTCCTGAACTAGGAATAAAATCGGGTGGCAAGCCCCGTACTCTTCTGGAATGTCTTAACTCAGCTGGTTTGTACAGTTCCTATCTAACCTAGGGTTTGAAAAACTAGAAAAAACACCAAAAAATTTTCCCTACACAGGCTATAGGTCAAACAAGCACACTTAAAATGACAGGAGGGGTGTAGGAATATTTTAAATCACCCTTAAATACTCAGATACTTTTAGGTTTATATGTTGTCATTGGAAGGACATTTCACCAGTGGAACATATGACATACCTTGAGAGAGAAAGGGATAGGAACAAGGTTAGGCACACACAGTAGCAATCAATATGACTTAGCACGTTGTTCCCTAAATCTTGTGTTGGGCTAAGGGCAGACCCGGGTTCTTATCCTTTTATCTTCGCACCAACAAACAGACCCACAGTGTTGGCCCTTTCGGCAACAACTTGCGAACAGGTTGCAGTCTCACCTGAAACAGCTGTGGGGTGCCACAGAATCAGGTTTCTGCAGGCAAAAGAGGGATATTACTGTACCTTTAGCCTTAACAAAGAATAATTATGCAATACAGAGCTTCGACATTCACTTAAATAGCTTCGCAGTTTAGATAAAAAGACAGTTACTTGCTTAACCCTTAACTGGGAATTCACAGCGAAGTTAGTACTTAGCAATATATCTTACTTATCATTCATCTACTTATCAAATGCATAAAAACATAATAGGAATAAAATAAAAAGAATCACCACAACACAAGATATACGTGGTTCACCCCCAGTGTAGGGCCTACGTCCACAGAACTGTGTTTATATTCAACTCTTTACAAACAACACAGTTCTGATCTGCACACTCAGCTGTAGATCTCCTCAACAACCCAAAACTGTGCACTTAGTTGCAAAACCTTTCCTCAAAACCCTCTACGCACTCAGCTGCAGAGGTCGTCCACGCACTCAGCTGGGACTTAACCTTAAACCCAAAATTAGCCTTAGCTTCTTTGCATCACAACATTATCATCACAACAATCGTACCAATCATACTTGACTCCTTTACATATGTGCCTATTTATACAAGTGCACTATTACAATACCATGGGCTTAAAAACCATGGGTTTAAACCATGGGACATTTACAAAAAGAGGGGCTTTGACCCAACCCCGACACCCCTAAGACTATTTTGGACTGCAACTCCGCTTACAAACTTCGCACCAAAACCGTGGAGTTGCCAAACTTAAGGACCTTCAAGATCCAAGACCTAACAGGCCCCTAAGACTCACCAGTGTCCCATCCAGGGACACTCTGCTGCTTTTCTGGTGGAAGAATCTTGTTGGCAAAGATAGTAAATTGCTTGTTGAGGCTGCGCATGATATCTTCAACTGCTTGCTCCTTCTCCACTATCTCCTGCAATGTTGCTGCAGATGCTTCGTTGGCCTTTTCTTGTGCAAACGCATCATACTCCTTCAAAACTTTTAGCTGGTTGTCCACAGCAGTGCTCAACTCCAAGGCCTCGTTAATAAGGGGCTGCACAGAGTTCACCAATAGTGTTTCTTTCCTTCTGCAAGACTCAATTTCTCGCTGGAGCTCATTGCTATGCTTCACCTTAAGCATCTTTTGCATAGGAGGCAATGCCTTAATTTCTGCTTTTACTGCGTCCAGCTCTGTCTATCGCTGCTTGATGGTTTCTTGCAGATTTTTGACTTCTAGGTTGTCTTGCAAGTTTTCCTAGGCCTCGACACTTTTGTCTAGTAGCTTTGAGGCGCTACTTACCAGATCTGAGATCTTCGTTGCTGAGGCCTGAATATCTCTGTGATGTTGTTCCCTGACCTCTGGTGGACTCTCAGGAATGATGCGAAGTTGAAGCTCCGCAATCTAAGCCTCATGTTCTACTTTCATTGTCTCTATCTGGCTTCGAGACTGTTGTGCATAGTCTTTCAGCTTGACGATCCTTTGCTCCGGTTCTTCTTCAGCCTGCATGTCGAAGTCAGGGAGACTTCGAAACACCTCATCCAACACTCGCACTAGTGTAGCCCGCTTGTGTTATGCTTCCCTCTTCTTATGTTCAGCTTCTTCCAACTGCGCTGCGAGGCTCTCACTCTGCTTGGTGGTATTCTCTAACTGCATGTGCGAGTAGCTGTCTCGTTCTTGGATCTCCTTCATGAGTGCTGATTGACACAGGTGCAGCTCCGGCATAGACAACTTGGTGTAATCTATTTCGAATGTCATGCTCATCTGTGAATGAGATGCTACGTCAGTTATTATAAGGGCTACACTTGGAACTTGTCCTCTATTGTTTTTGGCTGGCCATTGTCTCGTATCAGGCTGCGCGCCTACTGGGGCAATGCTTGCTGTAGTGCCAGTTGCTGGTCTTTTCACTAATGCCTTAAGTTCTTCAATTTGTTGTGCTACGTAGGTGAGCGCATCAAGGTGTGTAGCTGCAAACTATGACCATTTGCTGGTTAATAATTTTGTAGACTTTGTCAAAGCTTGATCAAGTTCGTTGATCATCAAAGCAGGCTCTTCAACGATATTCTTCCCCTTTGACGCCTTAGCTTTCTTTTTGGGCGAAGGATTTGTAACTTCCTCTACTTCAGGAGATTTGCGCTTATTTGGGTGATTGGGGTCTAAGATGGTTTTGACCGATTCTTCTTCTTCTTCATCAGCTCCATCCTGGTCACCTTCGCTCTGCTGTGACTCATCTTGTTCTTCACTCTCTTTGAGTGGGTCATTCTGCTGCGGCTGACTGGGACCTGTGCCCACATATGTCACTGGAGGGACTGGTATGTTGGGCCTTGTTCCCGTGTCCTTCATCCATTCAGCCGGCCACTGCTGAACTACTGCGAGGATGTCTTCCTCGTTCACCACATATGGCAATTTCAACCATTTATGCTTGTTATCTGCGTGGGCCTGGATGAATACATTGTGTATGTCAGCCTTGAAGTTGGCCACTCCAACATACTGAGAGAATAGCTCATTACTGAGCCGCGGTGTTTTCAAGATCTCATATGAAATGTTCATCGCATAGAAGGTGAACACGTAGTTCGTCATCTGTTGTAAGGCTTTATCCTGTGAAACCCAAAGAGATGCGTACCTTGTTGCACCAGGCATCTCCGGAGGCACATCAACAAACTGTGCCTCAGTAGGTTCTCTCCATCATACTAGTGCAATAAGCACTAACAACCATGAGTAATGAGAGGGTCTACCTTTCTCCTGCGCATCATGAACATCTTCGAGGAATTCCCTAGCAATGTACTCTGCCCATTTGTAACTGTAGCCTTCGGCACAGTATGCAGCAATACTGACAATCGGGGCCGATACTTCATTGGGTCTGCACTTCCACATTAATTTGCATACTAGTAGCTTTGCGGCGAAGTGAATTTTTTGGTGCCGAATTGTCGAGGTTTGATACCCTCGCTTTCCTTTCGTCAACCCGAAGCGGTCCTTCATTTGCTGCGCCAGCTTCGTATCCTCGTGTTTTTCGACAAACTCAATCCTAGGATCAGGCCCTTCCTTCGGCAATCCTGTAATCCTATGAATGAGTTCTCCATCAATGGCAATTTGCTGGCTTCCTATCCATAGGTTCCCATCATGCACCAATGCCAATAGTTGCTTGACCACCACGGTAACCTGCGTGCTGCGACCAAAGTGGGGGACATTCAACATCTTCAACAAGCCATCTTGCTCCAAGACAACAGCCCACTGTTTCACTTCAAGTAGCATCGTTCCAGCCTCCGAATAATGGACAAAGTGCAAGTGTTTCCTAGGTGCAAACTGCGGAAATTTCCCACGATCATTTGTATCGTGGTTTGCATACTTAAGCCGGTCTATTCTTCCTGTCATAGTTCTGACCAACTGCACACCCTGTGGCAGCGAAGGGGTGTGTAATGTGAACTTGGTTGTCCACCGAGGTGGCTGAACTCCTTGTCGAACAGGAAAAAGATATGGTGGATGCTACGATGCAATGTTCTCATCCTCACCGAAGTCTTCAAAACCTTCAGGTGGGAGCTCTACCGAACCAAGAGGATTCATATTGGGATCCTCCGGTGTCTTTCCTGATGGCTTGTGCCTTTCTTCATTCCACTTAGAGCGAAATTCTGCCTTAAATTTCTTTCTAGTTGAGCGTGTCTACATTGGTTGACTCGGCGCTGGGGGAGTCTCTTCGCAAGGTGTAGATGCAGGTGGGTTTCTCATAAGGTTCTGCAAACCCCTCTATCTGAATTCTCTCAACAATTCCTGGACTTTGCGATCAGCTGACATGGACTCAACTCAAGAAAATGCATAATGCAAAATTCTCAGGTCTAGGTGTCTTCTTATAGAATCCAACAACCAATTCTGCCATAACTGTGCATTAAAGACACCAAATATGACCGAACGGCGGTAGATCTTGTCCAAACGGCGCTAGATTCCTTAAAATCTCATCATTACAGGCAGTTAATGCAGTTAACGTACCGGCACTGCCAAATCTGATTTTTTCCAACGGTCATATTTTAAGCTTCGACACACCTTTCTTCTTCGGCACAGCCACTAACTTTAGCTTTGCCACAATAAGGACCTTCGACACATCCTGACACAAGCTTCAATAGAACTTCGAACTTCTATCCATGACAGAATTTTTTCCGCAACCGTCGACACCTCTTAAATTTTCTAACAATCTGCCAAAGCTTTCTGAGAACAAGCTTCATTATGGTCTAGTACCCAATTTCAACTGTTCTTGGTACTTAGACTCTTCTTCTTGCTATTACTTCTGATCAGGGGGGTACAGGCCCATCCCAATACTTCTTTAATCTACTCCCATTCACCATGGAGGGAAAAATTTCTCCATTCAATTTAACTAACTGAACTGCGCCACCATCGGTAACTCTCTGAACTATGTATGGTCCTTTCCAGTGTGTCTTGAACTTTCCTGGGAACTTCATGAATTTACTGTCGTACAAGAGCACAAGATCACCATTCTGGAAATGATTCTTCTTAATGTGTCTATCATGCCATGCTTTTTCTCTAGCTTTCTGTACTTGCTGCTGGAAACCTGCAATGAATCTGTCTTCTTCTAGTTCTAGGATCTTTTCCAGCCTTTCATTCAACACAGCTGGGTCATCCATTTCTATGAAGGCAGATATTCTGAGGCTAGGAACAATGTAATCCATGGGCATAACTGCTTCCTATCCATACACCAGCCTAAAAGGTGTATGGCCTGTCAATTTCTTGCAAGTGGTTCTATAAGCCCATAATACTGTTGGAATTCTAAGATCCCAATCATTGTAAAACTTCATCAGAGCGTGCTCAAGAATCTTGTTAAAGGCTTCGACGATTCCATTTGCTTGAGGATGGTAGGCAGTACTCTTCTGATGATATACTTGAAACTCTTTGGTCAATGCTTCAATAGTCTTATTCAGAAAATGTGAACCTTGATCACTCATAAGAATTCTAGGACACCCAAACCTTGACAAGATATTATCAAATATGAACTTCGCAGCTGTAGCAACGCTACAGTCCTTGATTGGTTGAGCTTCGGCCCAACGAGTAAGGTAATCAGTTGTTGTAATAATATATCTTGCTCAAGATTTCTTTGCAGGGGGATTGATTGGTCCAACAAAATCAATAGCCCATTTGTCAAATGCTTGTAAAGTTATCTATGTAACCAGAGGCATCTCATCCCTCCCGGATGGTTTTCCCGTCCTCTGACAGATATCACAACTGTGGCAATACTCTCTTGCATCCTTATGAATCGTAGGCCACCACAATCCAGCTGTCAGAATCTTCTGTGTCATAGCTTTTCCTGCATAATGACCTCCTGCTGCTCCAGAATGTGCCTCAACCAAAATCAATGGCTTTTCATGCTCCAGGACACATCTGCGCAGTATTTCATCTGGTCCCATCTTATATAGTTGTCCTGCTATCAAGTTAAAGTCAGCTTCTCTAACCACCAGCTGCTTCTTCTGCTGAGTTGTCATCTCAGAGGGTGCAAAACCTGTAGACAAGTACTGAACAATATCCTGAAAATAGTCATCAACCATCTGGATGGAAAACAACTGGGCATCAGGAAGACCTTCGTCCAAACTAGTGGGCTCTTCTCTTGAATCGAGCCTCGACAAGTGGTCAGGTCCTAGGTTAAGTATTCCTGGCTTAACTATGATCTCAAAGTCATACTCCTGAAACAAAATCAGCCATCTGCATATCCTTACACCCAACACAAGCTTGTTAACCAAATACTTCAAAGCAGAATGGTTAGTGAACATCATGAAATGAGATCCTAACAAATAATGTCGAAATTTTTGCAAGGAATAAACCATAGCTAGACCTTCTTGTTCTGTCGTAGTATAATTATTTTCTGCTGTGGACAATTTTCTACTTGCAAAAGCAATAGGGTGATCAATATTACCTTCACATGACTGAGCCAATACTATACCTAAAGCAATGGAAGATGCATCGACATGAACATGAAACTCCTTACTCCAGTCAGGGAATATTAAGATAGGGGCAGTTACCATCTTTTCTTTCAAGATATCCAAGCTTTCCTGACATTTAGTTGTCCATTCAAACTTAATATCTTTATTCAATTTCTTTTCCATAGGGGCTATAATCTGAGCATATCCTTTAATGAATTTCCTGTAATATCCAGTATGACCAAGAGTAGTGTGAAGCTGCTTAACAGACTTCGAAGGTGGTAAGTTCACAATAATGGCTATCTTCGCAGGATCCACCATCAATCCTTGCTTGCATACAATGTGACCTAGCAGAATTCCAAAGGGTGCACAAAAGATACACTTCTTCAGGTTCAATGAAATCTGATGCTGTCTACACTTGTCCAGCATAAGTCTTAAACTGGCTATATGATCTTTCAATAAACCAAAGATAGTCCAATCATCAAAGTAAACTTCCAAGAACTTATGAATAAATTCTTTAAATGCAGATATGACTACTCTAGAAAACATAGCAGGTGCATTCGTTAGGCCAAAGGGCATAACAGTATACTGGAAAGATCCCATTTCTGTAGCATAGGTTGTTTTATGTCGATCCTCTGGTGCAATTCTGATATGATGGTAACCTGAAAATCCATCAGTGAAAGAATACACTTCTTGACCTCCGACATTGTCTAAAACTTCATCTGTAAAAGGAGTAGGAAAAGGATCATGTAGACAGGCATCATTCAGCTTCCTCAGATCAACACATATTTTGATTTCTCCCTTGGTCTTCTTTTCTTGTACCACCATAGGGCTGACCCATTTGGACTCTTCGACAGGCTCAATGATTCCTGCAGCGAGCATCTTATCTAGCTCCATCCTGACTTTTTCTTTATACTTAGGGTTCAGCCTATAAGGGCGCTTCTTCACAGGTTTCGCATCAGCGTTCAAAGGGATTTTAATCACTCCTATATCACCAAGGATACCTTTCATTTCTGAGAACTTCGTCGGGAATAAGTCCTGATACTCATGGAGAAGTTCAGTCACTTTGCTTACCATTTCTTCGTCCCAATAATATCCAATGGTAGTGTACTTAGGAATTTCTACTGATCCAATGTTTACTTTCCTTGTCTTCAAGGGCTGAGTTACTTCAGGTGATTCGACTGCTGGTCCATGTACTTCGCAATGTCCTTCTGACTGAGAAATATTAATGTTGCGAGGGTCATCGTCATCATCAATGGCGAGGTTATAGAATTCTACTACATTAGCTTCTTGTTCCTTCCAATCTGGTTGGTACTCGACTATTTCTTTATCATCAAACACCTTAGTATGGATCAGCCTAATAGCTGCGTCCAAAGTAGGGAAAACCTCAGTAATAGAAAATGTGAGCACAAAACTATCAACAAGGCTAACCCAACTTACAGTACCATGGCGAAGCTCCACCTCTGCATACCAATTCTTTGCTATAGGTTCCAGAGTGTGTACAAACCTATGTACCCATTCTTCAAAAGGTACATGCTTCCATGCTTTATAACATTGCTCCAAATGTTCCTGAGGGCTAGTATTACCATTAAATCTACTTCGTACCTCCTGAGTTTGATCCGTGAATCTCAAGTGAAGAAACTTTTGACAAGCTCCCCAACTATGAATATACTTTTTATGACCATTCCACCATTTGGTAGTTGTGGCTCTAAATACTGAATCTAGAGTCTCCATTTTCTATGAATCGGGTACTTGCTCTGAGAATTGCACAATAAAATCTTCTGGGTCTGTCAAGCCATCAAAAGTAGGTAAGATTCTTGTCTGTGATCCAACCCATCTGATATACTTAGTAATTCTTGCACATCGATGTCCATGTAGCTCATAAAGTCGATTATGCCAATTCTCTAGGCCTTCGTCTGAATTAGTCATGTAAGAACTGTCACACTGCCAATCCATTATACCTTCAGCAGTAGGGTTAACATAGTCTTCTTCTTTAGCTGTGATGTTGTAAATATGATCCAAAACATCCTGATCTTCATCTCTGACTGGCTCTGTATACCTTTCTCCTTGAGAAGGGTCCAATGGTACTATGACTCTCAAGCCTTTTCCTTCAAAAGTCATCTGTCTATTCTTAAGGTTGATTACTGCATAATTGTCTATTTCCCATTCAATTCCTAGAAAGGTTGGATAGGGGTTGCTATCATCAATTATTTCAATGACTTCAAAATCTGCTAAGGTACTAATTCCATCAATATCCACCGGTACACTAGGGAATCTTCCCAAGGGCACAATCTTCTGCTGATTGGCTAATCTCAGCTGTATAGGGGACCATTCAAGTGTAGGTTTTCCCATTTGTTCCCATGTCTGCTTAGTTAGGAAATTCACTTCGAATCCCAGGTCTAAAATGATGTCAGTCATATCAAAATCTCCTATCTGAGCATGCAATCTCATTTCTCATCCAGTCCTTCTAACTCTATTAACAGTTTTTCCTCTATCAAAGCTTCGCTGAGGTTCGCAAGACTGAATAACTTTCTATAACTCATTCAAAGCATTCTGATTTCTTAATAGCTTCATACAACTCTGTAAAAATGATGTTAGTGTACTTACTTGATCCAGCGAAGCTTCTTGGAACTGTAACTGTTGTTGATGCTGTTGCGTAGTTGCTATTGATGTTCTCAGATCAGAAAAGTCTTTTTTAGCTTCCATAAATGTTCCTTTTTCTCTTCCAACATCAAAGGCTGGGATTTTTTCTGGGGTCTTACAGACCCAAGCCTCGTCAGGCTGTTTCCCCTTATTCGGTACCTGCATCATAGCTCCACTCCTAGTAACAACGTTAATGGCTGGGATAGGTCTTTTATCTATAGCAATCATCTGAAGATTCTGAGTAAGAGTGCCATTTATTTCTTGTATCTTGGCTATCAACTGTGGGCATTGCTCAATCACATGATCAACTGCTCTGCAATATCGACATGTCGTAGTTGGGTTTTGACAGTTTCTAGCTACATGTCCTGCCTAATTACAATTATAGAAAATAACCTGGCCTTGACCTCTTCCAGGCATACCACCACAACCTCGACCTCTGAAATTACCTCGACTTGGTGTTCCACCATGGTAACCATATCCATCATTGCCTTGTGCATCGGGTTGTACCCTATAATCATCATAGGCTCGCTCTCTCATGAGGTCAAAGCTGCGACATTCATCTTCATTGTGTCCAACTGACTTACAGAACTTGCAGTAGGGATTCTTAGGTACTTGAACATATCTCTGCAGTAGATAGCAATATTTAGGTCGATGCTAGCCAATTGTTCTACAGATCTTGCAATATAGGACATTAGGGTTAAATGGGTTCGGTGCACCAGTATTCAAATAATTTCTTAATGCAGGACACTGTTCTTTGTCATGACCTTCTGTCTTACATCGTGTACACCAAACCTCTTCGCGAGTAGCTTTCCATTTTTTCATTTCGCGAAGCTCCAAATCCATTTCTGCTAACTGTGCATGTATCTGGTCTATTCCATAATTATCTCCAACAGGAGTTGTTTCAAGTTTCATAGCAATTTCCAACGCCTCTTGCTGATCAGCAACCTTTTGTTGCATAAGTGGAGTCCTGATATGAGGCAATAGTGCTGTAATGAACCATTCTTTATGTTGTTCTGGTCCAATAGTGAAACTAACTTGATACAACAGAACCTTGAACCTCTTATCAAAGTCCCAAACTGATTCACCTCGCTTCTGCTGAATTTCTTTTAGTTCAGTTATACACTGTGACTCTGATTTAGGCTTCTTGAATTCTTTGATCATTTCTTTTTTAATGTCAGCCAAGGCATAGGTCTGAGTACTAGAAAACTTCATAAACCAGGTCAAAGATCAGTCTCTGAAAGAGGTGACCAGCTGCACTCTTCTTGTATTTTGATCCATAATATTCTTAGCAGTCCAGACAGCTTCGCATAAGAACCAAAACTGCTCTGGATCCTCTGATCCAGTTCCTTTAAAGACTGGGAGCTTGATATCATCATTCACATGGGCCATATTGGATCGAGGGGGGGGAGGAGGGGGAGGAGGAGGGGAAAGACTGGTAATAGGAGAAAGGGAACTTTCTGAGGTATACTAACCTGCGACAAGACTACTCAGGCTAGGTTTACTTTCAGACTGCGAAGGGTTCTCAGGGATAACAGATCTACGCTGCAGAGTTATTGGAGGGTTTCTAGCAAAAGGGGTTTCTTCAGATTCAGATTCTTCTGGACTTAGCGAGGTATAATCGGTATTCTGGCCTAGGATATAGGATCCAAGAGTTCTCTTGTATCTTTTACCGTTGCGAAGAAAACCACTTTGCTCATCGAAGTCACTTTTGCTTCCAAGCATAGGTTAGTAGCAATAAATATAGCAATCTGATTCGATAAGCAATATGCCTTTCTCATCCAAGAGCATTTTAATTTTTAGACTTAATGAATTTAGGTACTTACCCCTTGGTCCTTTGAAGAACTGTCTTTCTGCTTCGCTGAAATAAGTATGTGTGTAGATGGCGAACTCCGTCACAAATGCTTCAAGGGTTCACATTATCCAGAAGTCAACAGCTCTTGATATCGCGTTGTTCACACTTTTCAACAGCTTAATTCTTTCTGGGGTCCAGGCAGGAGACTGATCTTCTTTGAAGTTTGTCTTTCTTTCTGTCAACCTGGATAACCACTGGTGCAATTCTATGTGGATACTACCAAAGAAAATTTCATAAATATAAGTAAAAACGTACCTTTGCAAGAAGTCGTCTGAGCTACGACGAGGGTCCTTATTTTCTTATTCAGCAAATTTCAGATAAGTATCTTCGACCCAGTCACTGATTTATTTTACTGAGGGCCTCCAAAACATATCCCTCCAGGTACGATGTAGATCCCTCTTGAAGCAAATACTGGTTCAACCGGAAACAGAACCAATTTGTTGGGCTAAGGGCAGACCCAGGTTCTTATCCTTTTATCTTCGCACCAACAAATAGACCCGCAGTGTTGGCCCTTTCAGCAACAACCTGTGAACAGGTTGCAGTCTCACCCGTAACAGCTATGGGGTGCCGCAGAATCAGGTTTCTGCAGGCAAAAGAGGGATATTACTGTACCTTTAGCCTTAACAAAGAATAATTATGCAATACAGACCTTCGACATTCACTTAAATAGCTTCGCAGTTTAGATAAAAAGACAATTACTTGCTTAACCCTTAACCAGAAATTCACAGCGAAGTTAGTACTTAGAAATATATCTTACTTATCATTCATCTACTTATCAAATGCATAAAAACATAATAGGAATAAAATAAAAAGAACCACCACAACACAAGATATACGTGGTTCACCCCCAGTGTAGGGGCTACGTCAAAGGAATTGCATTTATATTCAACTCTTTACAAACAACACAGTTTTGATCTATGCACTCAGTTGCAGATCTCCTCAACAACCCAAAACTGCGCACTTAGCTGCAGAACCTTTCCTCAAAACCCTCTGCGCACTCAGCTGCAGAGGTCGTCCACGCACTCAGCTGGGACTTAACCTTAAACCCAAAATTAGCCTTAGCTTCTTTGCATCACAACATTATCATCACAACAATCGTACCAATCGTACTTGACTCCTTTACATAAGTGCCTATTTATACAAGTGCACTATTACAATACCATGGGCTTAAACCATGGGCATAAAAACCATGGGTTTAAACCATGGGACATTTACAAAAAGAGGGGCTTTGACCCAACCCCGACACCCCTAAGACTATTTTGGACTGCAACTCCGCTTACAAACTTCGCACCAAAACCACGGAGTTGCCAAACTTAAGGACCTTCAAGGTCCGAGCCCCAACATATTGTATGTATTTTGGACCCCCACCATTTTATTTTTCCAAAAAAAAATCATTATATTCTTTTTTTCAAAGTTTGAAATAAAAGAAAATAGTCATATAGTCCTAGGTGGACTCACAAGCACGGATTCTATAGTTGATCCTTAACATAGTGCAAAAATAAACAATCCTATGTATTTAAAAACCGAAAGGAAGCACCCTTCAAAGGAAAAGATACGTGAGTTTGGTTGTTCTAATAGTAGCATGTAATAAGTCATATGAAGCAGATCTTACAAAAGGCCTAAGACTTTTCCAGTGTGGTCTCCTATGATAATGTCCCTGGCCATAGTTTAGATCCCTGAGAGATTCATACATTGCGACATTCTCACCGGAAAAAGGTTCCTTCTTACTTGAAATGTACTTAATATTTACAAGGGATAAATAATAAACCTCTTTCCCTTCAAGGAATAGTAGTTGTTTAGAAGACACAACTTTGTAAATGTGGAAGAAATAGGATGAGCTCTATAGATAAATGAACATAATTTAGCTATGTCCAGCCACTCTATATGCAATATCAACAATTTAAAAAAATGTTAAAGTTTTGGTTAGATTATGGTTTGCTATGTAGAAAATCAAAATTTTTATACTTTCATGGATGAGACGGAACTGAAGCAAAGATAGATTTAAAATAATACTAATGTAGTTAATTTAAAACATAATACTAGGGAAAAGGAAATAACATAGTTAATACATAGTGATGTGTTTGGGCTAGTGTCAGTCCCATCACTAGGAGGATCACAATATTATGTCTATTTCATAGATGATTTCTCTAGAATGACATTGTTGTATTTTTTGAGGAAGAAATGTGAGGTCTTTGAGAAGTTCCAATATTTCAAGGCTCTTGTAGAAAATCAGGCTGGTAAAAGGATCAATGTACCGAGAAATTATAATGGAGGAGAATTGTGTAAGAAGACATTCAACTAGTTCTGTACACACCACTATTTAGCTCGACAAAATATAAGTCCATACACACCTCAATGGAACAGAGTTGCTAAATGAATGAATAGAACACTGATGGAGAAATATAGGAGTATGCTTAGTGGTGTAGGAGTTGCATAAGAATTTTTGGCAGAGGCAATTGACATGGCATGTTACCTAGTAAATAGATCGTCGTCGACAACTTTGGTTGAAAAGACTCCATATGAGGCATGGGATGGTAAAAATACCTCTCTCAAACATCTCATATTTTCTTGGTGTGATGTCTTTATGCATATCCCAAAGGAGAAAAGAAGCAAGCTCAACATCAAGTTAGAGAAATGCATCTTCATTAGGTAGAAGGATGGAATGAAAGGGTATAATGTATGCAATCCAATCATAAGGAAGGAATTTAGTGTAGAGATGTAATCTTCAGTGAAGTCGGAGGTACTTCGAGGGATGAAGAGATTAGAAAATAAAATGAACCATACAAGCAAGAATTTGAAATGAAAGACGAAAAAATGAATTTAGGTGAGTTGACTAAATCTGATGAAGAGGTCGAAAAAATACTAGAAAGTTATAGTACACCTGAATTTTTCTCGTCTTTTCCATTATCTTTCATAGAAGATGATCTGAGGTTGGTAAAGTAAGTGATCGACTCGATAGAGGATAAACCATGGAAGTAGAAATGTATCCCTTGAGAAAGAATGAAACATGGTATTTTGTCGCGTTATCAAATGGAAGAAAACCCATCGACAGTAAGTGGGTGTTCAAGAAAAAGGTAAATGAAATAAGACAAGTTGAGAAGTACAAGGCTCGAATGGTAGAAAATGGATATTCCCAAGTCAAGGGAGTCAAATTTCATGATATTTTCTCTCATATTACTAAGTTAACTTCCATTAGGGTACTAATGTATTTAGTTGCATCATTTGAGCTTGATATAGAACATATGGATGTAAAGACAACATTTCTTCATGGTGACCTCAAAGAAGAAATTTATGTGAAGCAGGTTCAAGATTTTACAATGGAAAGAGAAAATGAGCTAGTATACAAGCTCAAGAAGCATCTCTAGGATATAAAACAATCGCACAGGATGTGGTATCAAAAATTTGATATGTATATCCATCAACTGTGGTTTATGTAAAATGAGGCTGATCACTTTGTGTTAGGAAATAAATTCGGTGATCACTTTATATACTTATTTTCGTATGTCGATGATGTGTTGTTGGTTGGAAATAACATGGATCTAATTAAGGAGGTAAAATTGCAGTTGTCCTCCAAGTTCAACATGAAGGATCTTGGTGCAAAAAATTTCATTCTTGGAATGGAAATAAAGAGAGATTAAGCATCCTTGAAGAATTTATCTAAATCGGATTAAGAATGTTAAAATGGTTTTGAAACACTTCAGCATGCAGTAGTACAAACCGGTCAAAGTCCTTATTCTTATGAGAGTTAAATTATATGTTGAATAGTGTCCTAAGAAACATGAATAAATAGAGTACATGTCTCAGGTTCCCTATGTCAGTGTTGCAGGTAGTCAGATGTATGCTATGGTCTATACTCAACAAGATATTTCCCATGTAGTGGGAGTTTTGAGAAAGTACATGTTGACACTTGGAAAAGAGCACTAGATCATAGTCAAGAGAGTATTTAGGTACTTGTGTGGCACAACGTATTATGCAATTTACTATCATGGGGAACTTGCAAAAAACAAGGAAATAAATTTACATGGTTTTGTTGAATCCAATTGGGTTGGATATCTCAACCACAAACACTTGACCAATAGATATGTTTTCAAGTTATTTGATGGAGCAGTCAGTTGTATTAGTAGGAAATAGTCGTTTGTTGCACTATCTACTAGTGAGGTCGAATACATGAAAGTTACTCATGCATATAAGGAGGTTGTTCAATTCCAGAGATTGTGTTTGGTCAACATGTTCTTAGGTTAGATTGTGACATTCGGAGTTCAATTTTCCTAGAGAAGAACCCAACATATAATTTGAAGATAAAGCACATTGATGTACAACACAGTTTTGTGAGAGAAATGGTGGAGAACAAGAAGGTGTTTCCAGAAAAGGTAGACACTGTAAATAATGTTGCAGAGTCATTGACCAAGTTGGCAAGTACTAAGAAGTTTCTCTGGTGTAGGGAATCAATGCACATGTAAACCTTTTTTAAGTGAACTAAAGTTATCAATCTCATGTTTATGCAAAGAAAACAAGAAGTGGGAGAATGTTGGGAATGTTATATTCTTTGCATGAAATCGATGGTCAAAGTATATAGTCGACTGGAGTCGGAGATCAGACCGAAAATAATTGTTTTGTCAAAGAAAACAACTAGTTCACGAGAAGCTGACAAACATTAGAACAACTAGCGATCAACCAAAGGTTCATTGTAAATGAATAAATAAAAGTGGTTAGGAAGTTATGGATTGCCATTAAAGAGTAGTTGGTTGTAGCTAACTCGGGTGTTGCAAGCTAGTGTATGTATTGCATCTAGAAATAAGATGTAGTTTCTACGCAAATAGTATGGTGTATAGCATAGTGTAATTAAAAGTGATTGTTGTAAATCATGGTTGTAAACATTGGTTAAGAGTTTTGATTAATTGATGAGTGGTAAATCTCATTGGTTTGTTTTTTCCCTCGATAAAGGGATTTCCATGGTACAATTTTTTGTATTTTGTTGATGTGTTGTGTGCCATTACTTAATGCTTTAATTGTGATTAACTATATGAATCATGTAATATGTATTTGATCCCAACACTAGATCTGTGTAAATATACAATAAGATGATATTATTATTATTATTATTTATATATACAATAAGAACTAATAAGTCAAACTAACGAAGGAAATTGAAAAACGCCTCACCCATGCCATAGGTCGACCCTTATTCGATACCCAAACCAAATAATCTTGATTGTCATGATAACCAAAGTAGAATCACAGTTGACAAGGTTCATCTAACCAAGGAATATTTATAACGTATTTGTGGCAAGTGTTACACCTCATATTGTTTGAGGATCACACTTATGATTTTCATCATACCACATATCAAAATTTTCACAAGGGTGAAGATTGTAGCTCTTCATGGCTAGATCTTTGGATGGGAAAGAGGTACACTTGTGTTCTTGATTTAGAGGAAGTTATTCTTCATGTTTGAGTGGTGGCCATGGTGGTTGGATAGGAGGTTTGATGTGTTGTCTTCATGGCGATTATTGGTGGAGTATCACGTTCCAAACAAATAAAACAAGGCTCATAAGTTATTGCATTCCCTCTAATTATTGATTAAAATTATACTTTATTAAGGTAATAAGGAAATTATTTAACATAGGGATATTTATGGAATGGGAGCCCATCAAATTAGGGTCTCCCTATGTTTTGAAATGTTAATAATTGAGTTTTTAAGTAATGGATTAATTAATGCATTTAACCTTGTGTTTTCTAAGGTTTTAGTGCGATTAATTAAATTCAATGAAGGAATAGAACTAATCACACTAACTAACCAAAGTACCTAAGGTTTGCACTTAGTATTAATTCAAAATTCACTTTTGGAGGGGAATCCTAACTTTGGGAGCATCTGTATTTTGACCAAGGAAAATTTTAAGGACCCATATTTTTCTTAAAGTTTAAAAACGTTGGCGAATCTTACTGATTCTTAAATTTCCAACCATAAGATGTTGGGCAATAATTTTCTAAAAAGATTCGAATTTCTAAGGGTTTTATATAGTTTTTGGCCAATCTTTACATTTTTAAGAGTAAAAACAAATTATCCCATGGAGTTTCGACAAATCAATTTAGGAAAAAAATGGAAATTGGCAATTTTTTTCAATTGGAAAAAGGTGAAAAATTAGTCATTGGGTTAAATTTCACCCATAAAATTTTCCATACTTTTGAAAGAGTGCCCGAATTTTTTCTAGCTTAACGAAATTAGATGTAGAGTGGACATGGGATTTGTGAAAAGTGGTTATAGTAGAAAATATGATAAATATTGAGGAAATTGGCAATTTCAAAATTGTTGCCTTGAAGCCCTCACTGTTTCTTTCCACACTTGATATAAGGAGCACCCAAACTTGAATGCCTTATAAATTTGTTGATTTCAAAAGAATATCATTAATAAATTCTCATGGTGGAGAAATCTGTAGGTCTTGAGAATGTTTGTTTGGTCAATTAATCAAAGGAGGGTTGCAACCTACTTCCTTGAGACATTTTGGAGGTGGTTGGTAACTAATTGCATTGCTCATTCATTGTTGAAACTTTCCAATGGAGTTAGTTACTTGTAACAAGTGGATCTAACCAAATCCATCTGTTTACTATTGTTAAACTCTTCTTCAAATCATTGTTTTATTGTAAAGGAAGTTGAGCTACACTATCTATATAAAGAGTAGCCCTTCCTCATCTATTTTTCATGGTTGGATCATTGGAGTTTTTCTCTTCTTGGAGCTTAATGGATATATTTTCTTAGAGAATATGTGAAGTGTAAGGGTTTCTATCCTATCATTGTGTGGATTATGTTTCTATTTCTAAATGTTGTTAGTGATGTGTATAATTTCTAGAACTTTGTTTTGTTGGGCCATATGAGAAGGGTATATGTATCAAACATGGAAGGGTTTTATGTGAGGAGTTTCTACCTCTATTTCGGGTTTCTACCTCTATTTCCATTTAATGTCTTATGCATGAATGTATTAACTTGATTTGTTCATTTTCTAGCGTTGTTTCTTGAAATAATTAATTGTATATGCCACACCCCCATTAACAATGTTTTGATGTGGCACCATTTGGGCCCTCCTAGTCTATTTTCTACATTCATTTTTTACCATGTTCATACTTCATTATGGCATCCTTGAATTTCCCTTTTCATATCAACTATTCATAAACTTTTTCTCTTCTATTAACCTCTTGACTCCATTTTCCCTTGTTGGTATAGGCACTAATCTCTTGATTCTTCCATTACTTTGATATTCTATACTACAATTATTTTGTTAAGGCCTACTATTCTTGTATCACCTTGAGCCTTAATGTCATAGCCTTAGAAAATTCATGTAGGGATACCCCCTTAGAGTTAGAGGTGTTACAAAAATAGAATTGCAGAGCAATAACAATAAACAATAAACAAGATACAAATATTAAAACACATTGCAAGGGAGACATAGATATAACATGGTTCACCCAAGATGGGCTACGTCCACACTGGAATTTTCAGTCCTTTATTATTATTTTGTCCAAAAAAATGAAGGGACACAACCTGCAGCAACCTCGTTGCACTTCCTCTTCAGTCTCTCACAATATCTCTCTCATAATCATAGAGATCAATTTTACAATGCTATAATACAATACATAGTCGTATTACAATGATTTCTTTTAATATGGGAATTACAATGGGAAAATACCATGGGACTATAAAATCTTGTCCAACAAACATCCCAAAAAAATATTTTAGGGGCTTCACCCTTGAACCCGCTTTCTCAGGGGCATTGGCCATGGAGTTAGGGGGGATTGTCCCCACTAGACCTATGCAGGGGGACAATGTCTCCCTGCACCCCCTTGATAGGACACGTGTATAGTAAAACTGGGGTACAAACAAGGTTGAACAATAACATCTCTGAATCTGGAAGACCATGCTCCACAACCAACATGAGGAGTGCCAAACTAAAGTTGGAGAGGGTGTTATTGGGGTGTAAATGGGTATCCTTCTTAGTTTCCTTTTAGTTAGCAATGCTATTTGTGTCTTTAATTTCACATTTCTAATGTGGCAGGTAACATTTTGGCATCATTTCTTGAGTTAAAGTCCATTTCTCGTAAAATTTGAAGACTATGATTCATGATTTTTGTGAAAAGGTTATTTTTTGAAGATCTTATTGTCACATGGAAACTCCATGAAGGGAAGAAGCCATTTTCCTTCCATATTTTGAATACCTTGTTGGTTGTAGTAGTGAGAACATCCCACAAGTTAATAGGCATTTTGATCCTCACCTTGGTGACTACACTTGGGGTATGTTTCAATTTTCGTTGCAACCTTTAATTTTACATTAATGTTGAGGAATGATGAAGTAAAGGACCATGGAATTATCCCTTGATATTTGGTACAAAGTCTTTAGTCCTTTGGATTTTTTACACATTCAATGATACTCATGAATTCCATTATCAAGTATGGAAACTGCATGTTCCAAAGTTCTATAGGGGTCCTAATATTGATTCATTACATGTTGCATATTTCATTGAGTTGCTTGCACATTTTAATATTTTATCTGAAGATGTCATGATGAAGTCATTTGCATATTCTTTCAAAGAAAAACATGTGATTCAATGGATTTTTAATTTTGGAGCATAGCATAGGTTTTCATTTTCATATTTCATCATTGTATTTCAAGAGCATTTGAATGATGATTATGAGAATAATGGGGTTAATTATGCACAAATATTAGTTGATATCTATAATAAGATGAATGAGTAATTTTAGACCTTAAAG
>LPNX010178817.1:263477-292529 GCA_001517045.1 Pseudotsuga menziesii | reverse complement strand
AATACATGAATAATGAAGAAATGGGTTGGAGAAACATGTTATGTTTAAAAAAAAATTATGTTTCTTTGGTTGATTTGGAGATGTATGAACTAGTAGAGAAACACATAAGTGTTGAAGAAATGTTTGATGCAATTGCTCCCATATGTGATGATAAAGAGAGAGACTAAGAGGATAACCATGATGTAGATTTTGATGTGCTTGGACAACCACATAAGCCTGAATATTTTGCAGAAAATTTCAGTGGTATTTTCTAACTATGTGAGGAAATAGACATTGCAAACTTTGTGAAGCATTTGGAACAACTCTTTGGCTGTAACATTGAAGTTTTATTTCATCCATTTATGTCTTTATCGAGTTTGTTTTTCAAGCATAAATTTCCATCTGAAATATGAAATATATATGATGGAGGTTGAAATCTATTTGGAGAAGTGTTCTTTTCAAATTTTTGTATATTGCAGCAATTTCCAGCCTTCTTTTATGATAGAAAATGCAAAAATATTTCAGAGTATGGAACCTCTTTCGGGTGTTATAAGTGCATAAAATTTTCAGCATAGGAAATGTGATTATTCAAAATTTGCAAGCCATGTTCTATTGCAAAAAAAAATCATACTTTGGGGAAAATTTGTGAGATACATAGACTTTTAAATTTTGAAATTATTTCTCATGATCCATATGCGTGCATAATGGAGGATAGTAAATTTTCCTATTGTAGATTTTTTGAGATATGTGAATCCTTTATGCTCAGGGGTATGGATGATGATGTTAGCCAAGATGTAAATTGGTGGAGTGATGATGGGTTGCCATCTTTATGTTGTGAATTTTATTTCAATCCTATCCAACAATGAATAGAGAAATCATGTGAATGCACATTCCAGTTTTGGCATTATCATTACGGTATTTTTCATTGTAATGAGATTACTCCCATGTTCATTTAAAAACACATATTGGTGGAGGGTTTAGCTCCTAAGTAATTCATATTTTATGTGTACTTGTTAGCTCCTAAGCAAAGCATACATATTCTTTTAAGAAAAATAAATATTACACCATAGCATTCACACATAAAACATAAATATTTACCCTGAAAACCCTTAGCCAGGAAAACCAACATTCCTTGGAGCCACACTTCCTATTTTCTCATTATTATTAAGAATCCATCACAATACAATATAGGTATTCTGCAAAATACAATGCCTTGATCCGTTAACCCATATTATAAAATAGACCCCAATCCCTTAACCAAGATTAAATTACATATTTTTAGAAAATTCCCCAAAATAGCCAAAAACAACCCAAAACAATTGGGCTCAATGTGCTCGTGTTGGAAACAGACTACCAGTCTGTTTTCATGAAGATGCCAGAGGGATAGTCAGATGCATCGCTGACAAGCACACCTCCCCTCCCATACATGCAAAGCATATAACACATACCCAACATTCTCCCAATTGTTGTTTTCTTTGCATAGAAATGAGGCATATACTAATAAAGTCACAGGTTCAGGGAATCAATGACAATAGATTATCTACACCAAGAGAAATTCTATGTAATGACAGACTTTGTTAACGAGTCTGCAACTTTCTTCAAGGTTTCAACATTTTCCAGCAACACTTTCTTATCTTCAACCGTATCTCTCACAAAGTGACATTTCACATCAATATGCTTTGTCTTCGCAAGATAAGCAAGGTTATTTTCCAGAAAGATTGCACTTTGGATAGCACAATCTAATCTTACATCTTTTTGTACAAACCCAACACTTCAACATAGTCTCTGCAACCATACTGCTTCTTGGCTGGCATGCGTGGCTGCTATGTATTCAACTTATGTAGTTGAGAGTGAAACTACAACTTGTCTCTTGCTCATCCAACTGATAGCTCCTCTAAATAGGTTAAATACATTCCCACTTGTAGATATTTTGAGACTAATATGTCCAACCCAGTCTACATCAAAAATTCCATGTACATCAATTACTCTCTCTGGTCTAGGTTTTCCTTGGTAGCATATTGCATAATTTGTGGCGCCACACAAGTATCTAAAAACCATCTTTATAGTTGTCCAATTCTCTTTCCATGGATTTGACATATATCTACTCAAAACTCCCACTACATGAGCAATTTTTGTTCTAGTACATACCATTGCATACATCAAACTACCAACTGCATTGGAATAAGGAACTTGTGGCATATCTTCTTCTTATTCATGCATCTTGGGACACTGATATACATATAACTTTACACCTACGTGAATATGGAACTTGACCAAATTACTTTCCTGCATGTTAAATATCTGTAGTACCGTCTCAACATATTTTCTTTGATTTAACCAGATATGCTTGTTTGCATGATCTCTTCTTATCTCCATTCCTAGAATGAAGTTTGCAACATCAATATCCTTCATGTCAAATTTGGAGGACAATCGATACTTTACCTCCTTTATAACATCTTTGTTGTTTACAAGCAGTAACATGTCATCAACATACAATACTATTTTAATGAAGTGATCACTGATTTGTTTGGAGTATACATAGTGATCAACCTTGCTTCTCACAAACTCCAATCCAAGTATGTATGTGTCAAAATTTTGGTACCACATCCATGGATATTGGTTTAGACCATAAAGGGACTTCATTAGTTTACATACCAGCTCTTTCTTTCCCTTTACTATGAATCCTTATGGGTGCTTCATGTAGATTTCTTATTCAATATCTCCATGTAAGAATGTTGGCTTCACATCCATCTGCTCTACTTCAAGTTCAAAAGAAACAACAATAGAAATAAGAAATCTAATAGAAGTTAATTTTTAAACTTGAGAAAATATTTCACCAAAATCAATCCTCTTTACCTAAGTATATCCCTTTTCTACCAAGTGGTTTTTGTACTTCTCCACTCCACATTCTACATTTAACTTATTTTTAAACGCCCATTTTCTTCCAGTGAATTTTCGTCTAGATGGTAACTCAACTAGATACCAAGGTTTGTTTTTGTCCAAGGAATCCATTTCTTCAACCATGGCCTTCTTCCAGGGATCACTATCCTCTGAATCAACAACTTATTTCACATTTTTAGGATCGTCATCAATAATAAACAAAGAAAATTGAGAGTGAAAATCAGGAGGGGAATACCTTTATGGTTTCCTTCTTTATCTATATGGTCTCCTCAAAACTAGGGTATGAAATTCTTTTTATTCTGATTCATCTTCTTTTGTTGAGTCTGATTCTTTACCTTCTAACTAAAACTCTATTTTCTCTAGTTCCTTTTCCATTGGAGCCACTTCCTGTATGGGGAATTCTTTGACCTATCTAAACACATCTCGATTGTAAATAGTCTTATTAGCTATATAATTACAAATCTTATAACCTTTCATACAATATTTATAGCCAATAAAGATATACACTTCTCAACTTCGTTATCTAACTTGCTCCTCTTCTCCTTTGGAACATGTACATAAAGCATCACAACTAAAAAATTTCAGATGCTTAATAGAGGGCTTCTTACAAGTCCATACCTCTTGTGGAGTTTTGTCAACTAATGTTGATGTGGGTGATCAATTTACCAAACAAAATGTTGTCTCCACTACCTTTTCCCAAAGTTCATGTCCTATCCCAACACTGCTTAGCATGCTTGCATTTTCTGTCAACATCCTATTCATCCTTTTAGTAACTCCATTCTGTTGAGGTTTGTATGGAGTAGTATTCCGCATTTCTATACCACACTTCTTACAGAAGTCCTCAAATTCATTCCTCCGGAACTCTCCACCATTATATGTCCTCAACACCTTTATTTTATTTTATGATCGATTCTCTACAAGAGCCTTAAATTCTTTAAACTTAGCAACAAGGTATTTTTTAAGGATTCTAATATTATAATTAAGTATAGTATTCTAGGCGATTGTTTTGGATTGAAAACAACATGTTTATAGATATGTAGGCGAATATTAAATATGAAACATAAAATTAAAACTAAAATGTGTAAATTTTGGCGAATATTATGATTAAAAAAACATATTTTTATGTAAATATAGGCGATATTAGACACTAAAAATGACCAAATACTGAATTTATTTTGAAAAAAACCCAAAAACTAGCCAATTGGCGAAATTTCGCCACTAAAAATTACCTTGCTTAGCAAATACTTCAGATTTATTTTGAAGGAAATAAATCCACCTGTTCCTTTATAAAATCATCTATAAATGAAACATAATACAAATATCTACATAATTATGGAACCAAAACAGGTCCAAATACATCATTATGCATTAACTCTAGAATTCCCTTTTTCTCTTGTAGCACCAGATGTAAATATTACTCAATTCTAATTTCCATATATGCAAAATTCACAGAAATAAAAATCTAGAGTGCAATAAATCATACCTTTAAGCATACCTTTACCTTGTGATGCTCGAAGACCCTTTTCTTTGATATGCCCCAATATTTGATGCCATAGCATTATCTTTCCTCTTGATGCAGTTAGAGTTTTGTCATCTTTACCTCCTTCCTCAGGAACAATAGAAATGTTACATTCATCAATGATGGTAATTCCCAATAGTTTATACAGAGTTCCATACCGAATTCCCCTAATTAATACCATTGAACCTCGAACCATTTTTCAACCACCATCTCAATACACAGTCTTTATAGCTGCAACATCCATTTTTCCGATAGATATCAAGTTTCTTGCTAGACTTGGAATGTGTAGCACTCTAGGTAGAGTTCTAAGCCTTCGATCCTTGAGTTTCAGCTTGAGTCTACCATATCCAATGATACTAGCTTGTGAATCATCTCCCAAGTACACATCTCTGCCATTGTACTTTTCATATTCACAGAACCACTCCCTATGAGGGGTCATATGACATGACGCACCCGAGTCAATCAACCATATATCACATTCTAAATGATTACCCGTGGAATCTAGGTACACATCCCCTCCTTCTTCAGAGGAGGTTTTTGCCTCTGTGGAAAGGGCATCCTCATATCCCTTTTCTTTCTCAACATTCTGATCTGTAATCATTTTTATTGTGCCCAACTTTACCGCATTTCCAACACTTCCTTATTCCTTTTCTTGGGGATTTAGATCTACCGTTAGGTTTAGATCTTCCCTCGGATCCTTTATTTTTGTTTCTCTCTTGGGGGGTTACCTTTCACAGAAAAGGCATCCATTCTATGATTATCCATGGTTTTCTGCCTCATCTCTTCTGATATTAGGGATGATACCATTTCATCAAATTTTAAGGTCACTTGACTAGCACTACCTATTGTAACAATTAGGTTCTCTCTAGAATCTAGCAAAGAACACAATAATATAATACATTTATCTTCTTCAGCCATTTTAATGCTAATAGAGGTTATCTGACTTAGTAGAGTATTATATACATGTATATGCCCTATTATTGTGCCATTTTCATCCATTCTAACATGAAATAGTTTCTTTTGCAGAAACAACTTGTTTACAAGGGTTTTTTATTGATAAAAAATCCCTAGTTCTCCCCAAATATTTACCACACTGTATTCATTAGAGATGTTCAACAACACAGAGTGTGATAAGCACAATATAATTGTACTCATTTCCCTTATTTCTAATTTATTCTAATATTCTTGTGATGTTCTAGTGGGGTTTTTACTAGGATCCACAATAATCCATTGTTCCCGATCTACAAAAGATCCTCCATTTTGAGATTCCATAGCTCAAATTTCTGGTCGTTAAATTTCTCAATCTCAATTATCAAACTACTCGACATTCTCTTTAAATGCACAAATCAACACTGTAAAGCTCCCATTGAACCAAGGTTTATCATAGATCCAAGATCTATCAACCGTGTTTAACCATTAGCAACAAAGGCATCCCCCTGATGCCAATAATATCTCTCTAGTTCCACATGTAAGTTGTAAACCTATGCAAAGAAGCAAATCATACATATTATTTTAAGAAAAACAAAGATTACACCACAATATTCACACATAAAACACAAAGATTTACTCTGGAAACCCTTAACTGGGAAAACCAACATTCCTTAGAGCCACACCTCCTATTTTCTCATTATTATTATGAATCCCTCACAATACAATATAGGTATTTTGCAACATCCAATACCCTAATCCGTTAACCCATATTATAAAATAGACCCCAATCCATTAATTGGGATTAAATTACACATGTTTAGAAAATTCCCAAGAATAGCTAAAAAACAACCCAAAAATTTTGGGCTCGTTGTGCTCACGTCAAAAACGGCCTACCAGTAATTTCCATGAAGGTTCTGAAGAGATCGTCAGGTATGCCGCTAACAGGTGAATCACCCCCCCCCCATACATGAAAACAATATAACACATACCCAACACTTGTTTCATTTGATCATTAAACACAAGGGAAGGCCCTTTGTAATCGATAATGTGCCAATATGGTTGCATTGGTTGTATGATTACACCTAGCACTTTTATATTTCTATGCTAAGTAGAGTAGGTTAGAAGAAATAGTCTCTTGAAGATAATAAGGATAAATAATCTAAACATATGAGCATGGTTTTATGCATGTTATTTTCTGTATTGTTGACTTATGCCTTGTATTTTTAAAGCCAAATTTCAAAATTTAAGTATGTAATAAATATGTGGGTTTTGGAAAGTGAATTGAGCCATCCCATCACATAGATTCTCTTTCTTTCTGTATTCTTCACAAGTAGGTCCCAAACAAGAAATATAATTTTTTTATGCACTCTTCTTCAAAGAGTACATGTCCCCAAGTTGGAACTAGTCGTCACCCCTCATATTGTATGAGGATCCTTCGTGATATTTTCATCACATCACTTGTGATATTTTTCACATAGATAGAGATTATAGTTTTTCGTGGCTAGATATTTGGCTGGGAATGGGTACACTTGTGTTTTGATTCAAATATTATTCTTATTCATGGTTGAGTGATGGACATGGTGTTTTCCTAGGAGGTTTGATGTCATGTATTCATATTGATTATTGGTGAAGTATCATGTGCCTAACAAGTAAAACAATGCTCATAAGACCATGGATTCCCTCAATTTTATGATTAAAAGGATACTTGACTAATATAATAAGGTAGTTAATTAACACTTAAGTATCTTATCAAATGAGAACCCATCAAATTAAGGTTTCACTAAGTTTTGAAGTGTTAATAATTTTAAGTAATGGGTTAATTAAAGTGTTTAGTCTTGGGTTTTTTAATTTTTTAGTGTGATTAATTAAAGTCAATGAAGATAAAGAATTAATCACACTAATTCACCAAAGTACATAAGGTTTGCACTTAGGATTAACATAAAAGTCACTTTTGGAGGGGCGTCCTAACTTTGGGAAAAGTTATCATTTGACAGAGCACCTAAAATTTTGTTAGCTCAATGGAATTAGTTGCAAAGTGGGAATGGGATTTCCAAAACGTAGTTATAATAGAAAATCTGATAAATATTGAGGAAAGTTGGAAATTTTAAAGCTATTTCCTTGAAATGATCATTGTTTTTCTTACCACTTGATTTAAGAAGCACCCCACCTTGGATGCTTGACTGGTTTGATGATTTCAAAAGGGTATTAATAAATTATCATAGTGGAGAATGTCTGAATTCTTGAGGATGTCTGCTTGGTCAATCATTCAAAGGAGGTCAATCATTCAAAGGAGGGTTGTACCATCTTTCCTTGAGCCATTTTGGTCGTGGTTGGTAACTAATTACATTATTGATTCATTTTGGAAACTTTCTCATGGAGTTAGTTACTTGTGACCAAAGGATCTAACCAAATCCATTTGTTTATTATTGTTGAAATCTTGTCAAAGAGTTTGTTGGATGAGAACTATTATTGTATTATCTCCCTCAAATAAAACAATAGATTTAACCACTAATTTTCTATTTCTATAAAAATTATTTGACCAACTAGTGGATCTCAAAAGTGAAATCCTTTTTTTTTTAATTTTTATAGAGGAAGTTTAGCTACACCCTTTATATAAAGAGTAGCCCTTCCTCATTTATTTTCCATCGTTGGATTTTTCCTTTGTTTGCAGCTTGATGGATATAATTTCTTAGAGCATTGGTGGAGTGTAAGGGTTTCTATCTTATCATTGTTTGGCTTGTGTTTCTATTTCTAAATGTTGTTAGTGATGTGTAGAATTTCTACAATTTGCTTTTGTTGTGCCATATGGGAAGGGCATATCTACCATACATGGAAGGGTTTTATGTAAGGAGTTTCTACCTCTATTTCTCTTTGTTGTCTTATGCATGAATATATTAGCTTACTCCTATAATATTCTAGAGCTGTTGTTTGGAATAGTTACTTATGTAGATCACAACCCCCTTAGAAATGTTTTGATGTGGCACCTTTTGGCCCCTCCGAGTATATTTTGTACATTCATTTTTCAGCATGTGTAGGATTTATTGTGGCATGATTCAGTGCTATCATTAATACACTGGTTGAATGATTACACCTAGCAATTCCATATTTCTATTATAAGTAACATAGTGTAGAACGAATAATCTCTTGAAGAACATTGTTAGGAGAAATAAGCTCAACATATGAGAACGTTTTTTGCATGTTATTTTCAACATTGTTTTCTTACTCGTCTTTTTAAAATCATATTTTGAGCTTTAAGTATGTAATAAGTATGTGGTATTTGAGATGTGAATTGATCCATCCCAAAACATAATTTCTCTTGCTTTCTTTATTCTTCTCAAGGGAGTCCAAGGCCTATAGATTCTAAGGTTATCATGCACTCTTCTTCATAGAGTTCATGTCCCCTAGTTGGAGCCAGTTGTTACCCCTCATATTGTATAACGATCACACATGTGATTTTTACATATGTTGTTAATTTTTTCACAAATATCAAGCTTGTGATTCTTCAAGGCTAGATATTTGGATGGGAAGAAGGTACACTTTTGTTCTTGATTCAGAGATGATGCTTTGTCATGGTTGGTCATGGTTGTTGGATAAGATTTTTATGTGATGTATTCATGGTGATAATTGGTGAAGTATCATGTTCCTAACAAGTAAAACAAGCTCATAATATGATTCATTCCCTATAATTGACGATTAAAAGGATTCTTAACTAAGTTGATGTTAATCCCTAAATGTTGTCGCAGTTCCCCCTATAGTGTGGAACTTTACCCCATATATGGTGGTGTATTACATATTATTTATGTAGGCTTGGGTCTATTAGTGGGTATATTAGGTGTATATTAATTGTTATTGTACACCTTTGTCTCCTATATATAGGAAGGATATATTTTCATTTGGGTAAGCATTGTATATTGTCTTCTCTTGGGTACACAATACATTGTGTTAGGAGGTTACTCCCTCAAATAGGATAGTTATTTATCTCTGTTATTCATTATTAAGGCATGTATTACTCTCTAATTTTCTATTTTTTCTCTTTTTTATTCAATTTCTGGGACTTGGTTGCATAACATTTGGTATCAAAGTTCTTTCCTCGGGACTGGCTTTTTCAAAATGAGTCACCTTGGAATTTTCGATATAACTTCGTTTCTACAAGGATTCATAGATATAGGTTAAAAACCCACTTCTAAAATAGTTATAACTATCTCCAATATGAAATTTAGATCCTGATCCATTATAGTTTTAGATATAATTGTGGAGGAATCTATGGTTTTTTACGAGTCCAAAACCTAGTCTAAGACATGTGTTCTATGGAAAAAGTTCATATCTGAGTCATCCAAGATCCAAATTGAGTGATACTAGTTGCATATGAAGGAAGATGAAAAATGGTATATATGGTAGGAGTTTTAGCTATAGAAACAAAATATTGGACACATGGAATACCATACAAGTTCGTTCTTTTGAAAGGATAGAAAATAAGAAGTGATGTTGGTATATTTGAAATAAATTTATAATAGAGAATCCAAATTAGGCTAGACCCATGGAATTAGAAAGAGTACATATCAAGGTAACACAAGCCAAATGTTTAGACCCAGTGAAGTCAAAATTCAAATTTTAACTCAGTTACAAGTAGGCCCTAAAATTGTCTTCCATTCAAGGTTTTAAACATGTGTTATGGGGAGAAAGGCCATATCCAAGGAATCCGAGATCCAAATTGGCTGAGACCTATTACATACAAAATAAGAAATACCAGGGTATATTTGGTAGGTTTTTCAACTATAGAAATGAAATATTGGACACGTGGTATACCATACATGTTCTCTCTTATGGATAGGCCAAAAATAAAAAGTTTTGGGAGATTTACAATTAAGTTTTATTGGCACATCCAAATTAGGTCAGACCTAAGGCATTAGAAAGCGGACACATCAAGATACAATAGGAAAAATTTTCAGACCTAGAGGAGTTTAAATTCCAATTTTATATCCATTTCAAGTCTTCCCTAAAACAATCTTCCAATCAGGGTTTAAAAAAAGGAATTTTAGGGAAAATTATTATATCTAGAGCATTCAATATCCAAATTGAGTGAGACCTATTGCATAAAAATTAAGACTACAATTTTTATCCGTGGTAGGATTTTTAGAGTTATATTCGAAATATTGGACACTTGGCATAGTATACAAGTTCTCTCTTTTAGATAGGCCAAAAATAAGAAGTGTTGCGAGAATCGCAATATAGTTTTACTAGAGCATCGAAATTAGGTCAGACTTGTGGCATCAAAAAGAGGACACATCAAGACACCATAACCAAAAGGTGCAGTCCCAAAGGAGATCAAATTTTAAATTTATATTAGTCAAATTCGACCATAAAACAATATTCCAATCAAGGTTGAAGAAGGAAACTCTATAGTTCAAGTAGTGGTAGATCACATAGAGCACAAGAAAGCAATCTCCAAATACTAAAGGTTTCCAAAAATAGGATGAAACAACAAGTATATCAACATCACAGTCCAAGGATTTTTGAAGATAGAAAAATCATATGGAAACTTGAACAAATCATTGAAGCAAGGACCAAACAACTACGAAATCAAGTTATTATTGAGTACCTCATCAAGTGGAAGAAATGACGAGTTTCTAATTCAACATGGGAAGATGATGTCTTCATACAGATGCATCCACAACTACCCAAGCATCGAGGACAAATCTTGTTTGAAGGGGATGGGAATGCTAATCCCTAAATGTTGGGCACAGTTCCCCATATAACGTGTCACTTTATCCCCTATATGGTTGTGTATTACATATTATTGATGTAGGATTGGGTATATTAGTGGGTTTATTAATTGTTATTAAACACCTTTATCTCCTATATATAGGAAGGATATATTTTCATTTGGGTTAGAATTGTATATTTTCTTGTCTTGGGTACACAATACATTGTGTAAGAAGGTTCCTCCCTTGAACAGGATTGTTATTTATCTCAGTTATTCACTATTAAGGCATGGATTACTCTCTAATTGTCTTTTACTTCTCTTTAAATGCTATTTTTGGGACTTGGTTGCATAACATTTGAGAAGGAAATTAATTAACACTTAAGTATTTTATGGAATGAGAACCCATCAACTTACGGTCTCCCCAAGTTTTGAAGTTTTAATAATTGTAATTTTATGTAATGGATTAATTAATTTTATAAATTTTTATAAGGTTTAGTGTGAATAGTTGAAATCAATTAATAAATAGAACCACTACTATATTTGGGGTCCCAATCCGATGTTTGCACCGACGCTTAATGAAAAATAAATTTTCAACATCGAAATTAAGTCAAATGGGAGGAACAATTAAGAGAAAATCTGTAAATGTCTCGATAAACGTTGCTTAAGCAACATTGGATGAGTGGCATGGCTTAAGAAATGTTAGGTAGCATTGATTAATCCACATTAAGAAAATTATATTAAGTGGTGTTACCTAACGTTTCTTACGCCATGTTTAGTGCATGCCTCTCAAAAGTAATGTTTGAACAATTTTTAGGCATTTTGTCTTTTTCCACAACATTGAAAAGTCAATCATAACAAATAAAATAATACATTTTTTGAAGAAATTGGGAGAAGGATAATTTGGTTAGAGGTAATTTTTCTCGTGTTTTGAGATTATCCTTTCAACTAAATTTATGGTTGAATTAACTAGATGATTATTATTTGGCATTTCATCATGAGATATCCTCGTTTATATTGTTTTTATCTTGCAAGTATGATTGTATTCTTTGAAATATTTTCTATTGTTTTGAGATGATTAGGTACATTTTTTAATGAAGTCTATGTGTCATATATTATGATACAAATGGCCTCGACCATTTCCTTTTAGAGTCCTGTATCTTTGATACCAATTTATGCTATGCAAGAAACCATGGCCTGCTAGATAACAACACACACAACAAAACAACATACATAGGGATGCCAAGAATTATGTATTTCCATTAAATTGTAAAATCATTACATGTTTATCTACAACTAAGAGTGGAGTCCCATATGGATTAATTGGCCCTATACACTACAACTTATCTCAATGGTTATACATGGTTCATCTCCAAAATTAGGAGGAATACCAACAAATTCCCAATGCATGCCCCCTTCTCTCTAGAATCAATGACTATTTATACAGTTCATGTATCTACTTAGGTGGCTTCTATAAGCTTCTGAATTCCTCTATAATTCTCCTTGGCATGTAGTTCCATTTGGAATACTCACCTTCCTCCATGAATTCCCTAAAACAATTTAACCTTCCTCTGTTGTGTCCTAGACATGCCCCTGTCACTTATGTGTTCTTGGAACTCTCGTCAGTCGGATCTCCACTTGTACTTGTTGACTCTCATATGTCGCTTACTACAACGTTCCTTCTGCACTGCCTCCATTAACCTATCAGTAGGAATTCCCTTCAACCGGATTAATTTCTCACTCGGTCTTCCCTCCTCCTTGTCTCTCATCATCGACCACTACTGGTCGTATTTCCTATGACTATTCTTCCCTTATGTTGAGCTTCACTCCTCAACCTCCTCATCTCCATGAACAATCATAACTGGTATCTGATTCGACTATCACTCACTTGGTTTGCATAATTAAACCCAAGTTGAAACCCCCCATCAAGAACAACCAAGTCCCTGAATCTTCATAGAGAGTCTCTAATCCTAAATTTGGGGGCATGACAACAAATATTGAAGGCCCCCATCATGACTTACACCCCTACCATACGAGTCACCCCCCATGTGCTCTATTTGGTCAGCAAGGAAATGAAACAAACCTATTCCCCACCTTACCAGAGCTCGAGAATCTAATTAACACTCCTATCAATGTCACACATGCATCCTAGTACTAATGTGCCATCAACATTCTTACTTCAAATAGTACATATCCCCCATGGGTGTCTGCACCATTGCGACCCCCATCATTATTTGGAACCCATGATGTTAAAACCCCCACAAGTATGAGAAATTTTCCCCACCACTAAAAATATTAACCAATATTTCATCATTCCATAGTGGCACATTTAATCCCGTACCTTCAGCATTTCTTGCCAACAAATTCCTCGCCACATGTTACGAGAAATATTATTCATATCCATCTCATACCTTCATGAGCACTCCACCCTCTAAAGAATATTTTTTGTACCATCACCCTTGCGAAGACATTAGTGGGTCCCCCACCCTCTGAAGCAACCAATCCTATTCAATTATTCTCACAGGAACTATCTGCATAACATTGATTCATGAAACACGTGTCTTTGCATTTTCAAAACAATGCTCAACTATTTTGGAAATGTTTCCTTGACCAAATCAAAACCGTGGGAACTCCTTCCCTAAACCACCGAAAACCATGGGAATCCCAACGAACATCAAATTGGTCCATCGACACGCCAAAAAACATGGGGACCCCACCAATTATTCTTTACATACAAATGGTTCCCCAAACCACTCAAAATCCTGGAAACCACTCAATTCATTTGGTAGCAACCCCCTGGTATCCTTTGATCGATGTATTTGAGTCTCCTAGTTTAGTCTCCATTCCCTCAGTATTGTATCTCTAACAAATCCCTTCATTTGCAGTTTATCTCCCTCTTTTACACTCTATCCCTATACTTTGAAAAATGCTACCTCCAGTTACTACCCAAGTCTACATCGATCGAAGGAAGTTATGATGCCCACGCTTATCGGTCAACCTTGTTGAATCCTTTTTGTTGTCATTGATGTCAAAGGATAAAAGGTTGAACCTTTGTGCTATCAGTAATATCAAATATGAATGAATAGCATGAATACTTCCTCAAACAAAGCCAGAAGAATTACATAGAAGAAAATTTGGAAGTCTAGAAAGTGCAAAAATCCCACTATGACGTGGTTCATATGTGCACACATAACAAATTTGAAGAATAATATGAAAGTTGAAGACACATACTTGTCTGTGAAATACCCACAAAGAAAATGGCATGTGTGTCAAATCCCATAAAGTTGAATTATGATAAGTGGCATGCCGACATGTAACTTAATCAAGACGCAAATAAGTTGTGGTGTCATCAAGGTTGAGAACCTTCAATAAGTGGACATATCTCTTAAGTTAGAAAGAGTATAAATAAACAAGATATAGATGTGTTGCAGTAAGATTGGAGAATGAAGACTTAAAGATAATATATTTTGTAACAAGTTTCATAATTCTTTGGGGTATCAATGGCTCATTGATCGCAGAAGGATTTTTTATGTAGTAGAGATGAATTGCACAAATCAGTAGATGATGAACAACAAGAAGAGAAAAAATTAGAAACATACCTGAATTCATGACGCGTAAAGTTTTTGCTTAGTGAATAATGCATACCACAAAGCTATAGAAGTAACTGAGTTTAGAACACTAAACAACGCAAAAAAACATATTGCATATTGTGGAAGTGACTCTATGTTCACAGATATTTGAATATTGTGGAAATCACATATATTATCATGTATTTTAGATAAGGAAACTGGTTGTTTTGACGTAGATAATCAAATATGCAAACCTGAAGAATTACAGTAGTTGTAGTTTTGTGAAGATACACATCATAGAAAAGGTAACTTGTAAACTCCAGTTATTTGATACACACTTATTTATTTTGAGGGAGGTAGGAAGGGACAAGTATTAGGGCAATGGATCTTCCTTCTGGTAGGTGCTGGTAAAAATTTTCAGGGAGGAAAGAATGGGCAACGAAGAGAGAGTCATATATTCCTTCTAGTATCAACTAGTAAAATACTCAGAGAGTTGGTGATTCCTTCCAATGGTACCTGGTAAGACAATTAGGGGATTGGAGCCTCCTTCAAGTCGGAGCTGGTAAATATAATTTGGCAGTGGTTGCGTCCATTTAGTTGTAGTTGAAGAAACAATTGGAGATTGCAGTCATCCACAGGTTGGTGCCTAATTTCTACAAGTCGTAGCTTACACAGTAAGACTGATATTTGTTCAGGTTGGTTCCTGAAGTTCATGAGATGGTGCTTTCATAGGTCGAGGTCATTACAATTAAGTGTCTGTACCAGCAGGTTGTTTCTTGCATATCAGGTTGGCTCTTGAAATGAGTTGGTGCTCAAGTTTGGATATTGTATTCTCCCACTGATGTAATAATTCATTTTATCTACAGATATAGATATAATTATTCTTTAGTCTCCGTGCACAATTATTTTTATTACTATTTCAGCTGAAATGTTTTAAGTGGTGAAAATTTGTTAAGTGAAGTCATTTATAATATGCGCTTTATATGAATTCACCCCCCATCCCTTCTTAGTATAAGATAAATCCAACAATTAGTATTAGAGAGGGGGACTTCAGTGATAGATTAACATCTAGAAGATAGTTCCTACGCATAAATGGAAAGACATGAAATGTTTCTTATGACCAAGGAAAATGTTTCCAAAAATGAAGAATTTGGATATGGTGAATTAGTTGAAGTGGACTTCGAAGGATAATTAACCATTTATTTGGAAGAATTAGAGAAATCTAGGAAGAAAAATAAATTTATGAAGGAGAAACTCTCAAAGCATAAAAAACAAGATGAGGAAACAAGAAATTAAAAAGTGGAGATGATGGAACATCTAAAATATAAAGAGGAACGGTGTGAAAAAATGGAAATCAAACTTACTTTGCTAAAAGGAGAACTACACAAATTAAACAATCAGTTGAACCTCTTGAAAAATTATAGCAAGAGTACCGGGACCCTAGAGGAAACTGTCAAAGATCAAGAACAACCAAAATAAAAAAAGAGGATAGATTACAAAGATTCAAATATCATGAGCTATGCAGATGCAATCAAGAATTATATGTCAAGAGAAGACCAAAATTACAAAAAGAAAATGCCCTTCACCTAGAACATCATCCCCGCGTAATTAGGAATATCTCGCTTTACAAGGTACCAAACACTTTGCATAGGGAACTATTATTTATGCAATAATTTTTTGTCACAAAACAATAAACTGCAAATATTGTTTGAAGAACTATCTTGAAAATAATAGATTCTATTGTAGGAGGAATGACATTGAAACAAGGCCGAAAAACTCCTAAATAAAACCTAAACCCCTTCATCTCTTTAATTACAGACCATGAATGCCAAAAAATGGGAAATCACAGACATATAACTCAAGATTGCAAAAACCAATCCTTGTTGATTAGATTATTTGAAAATATCTCTACTAAAATCTGATCAACTGAGTCATGAAGGATGCATCCTGGTGCTACATGCACAGAATAAAACCGACAATGGTATATCAACAGTGGATGTTCCAAGCACATGACAAGAGATAAAGGAAATTTATTGAGTTTTAAAGAAGAGAAGGGAGGAAATGTGTACTTCGGAGACAATGGATCGACCAAAATTATTGGTAAGGGTATGGTTAGTCTTGGAAACCAGAAAACTAGAAAACTAAAGCATATAATGTCCTGTTAGTTGAGAATATGAAGCATAATATCCTCAGTGTGAGTCAAATGTGTGACCAAGGACATACTATCACCTTTGATTCAGAGAAGTGCAAAATAAAAGACAAAGTTACATGAATTTTAGTAGCAACCACGACTAGAACCTCAAACAATGTATACATACTAGATGAAAAGGAATGAATTTGTTTTTTGGGGAAAATAGATGAAATTTGGATTTGGCACAGATGAATGGGTCATTTAAAATTCAAAAATCTTATCAAAATTAGTAAATAACAAGTTGTGAGAGATATCCTTAAGATTAAAAAGCCCATACAATCTGTCTGTAAACATTGTCAACATGGAAAACAAACAAGAGTGAGATTTAAGACAAAAGACTATACTACAAAAATCCACTGGAGTTAGTTAATATAGATATGTGTGTACCCACAAGGACCAAGGGAATGAAAGGTGAATTTTATTTCATTCTATTTGTAGATGACTTCACTCAAATGACATGGGTTTTCTTCCTCAAGAAAATTAGGAACTTTTGAATGCTTTAAAATATTTAAGGAATTTGTTGAAAACAAAATTGATCTAAGAATTAAATGCTTAAGATCATGTCTTCCAAGGTGTAGACCATCCTATAAGCTCCTGTATTCCTTGAAATAGAGGCTGTTGGTTCAAATCCAGGATAAATCATGCTCCATTGTGGTGGGATCAGTGGTTGCACCTAGGGGTATAGCGGTAGTGAATGGGTGGACCGCTAGACCTCGTGTCACGGGAGTACCAACCCCATCCTAGTTATTGATTCCCCTAGTTACAAAAAAAATCCTCATATCATATAATGGTGGAGAAGACACATCAAATGATTTTGCAGATTTCTACGAAAGCCATGGAATCAAGAGACAGTTCTCAGTAGCCAGAAATCCACAGTAAAATGGAGTAGCTGAAAGAAAAAACAAAAAAAAGTATAGGAAATGTATAGAACCATGATAAATTATTCCAAACTATCTGAAATTTTCTAGACACTAGTTATTCATATCGAGCTGAAAGAAAAAACAAAAAAAAAGTATAGGAAATGTATAGAACCATGATAAATTATTCCAAACTATCTGAAATTTTCTAGACACTAGTTATTCATATCGTCATTCATATTTTAAACATAGTGCAAATCAGGACTAGAAGCAATATGAATCCATATGAACTCTGGAAAGGAAGGATAGCTACTATCAAACATTTCTATATATTTGAAATTAAATGATACATAAGAAGAAATGATGAGAATATTGGAAAATTGATTCAAGATTTGATGAAGGATTTTTTCTAGGATATGCAACTAGGATCAAGGCATACAAACGTTACAATCTAAGTTTTAATAAGATAATAGAAAGCTCATAAGTAAGAGTATATGACGAGTTGAAAAATAGAAAATAAATGAATACGGTGATAATCACATGCCTGAACAATCCTCGGAAGTTATACAATATTAATAAAGGATGACAAAACCACAATACAACATGCTTCAAGAAGGAACAGAGGAAGTATGCCGACTTGATACAAAAACTCCTTCTAGGTTTGTTCAAAAAAATCATTCAAAATATCTGATTATAGGAGATAAAAATGGTAGTGTGGGAACAAGAAGAAGACTCTTAAATGATGGCACCAAACAAGTACATTTCTCTTAGTTGTATCAATTATAACCAAATGGTTTCAATGAAGATAAAACTGATGAACACTGGATCAAGGATATGTAAGAAGAATCCAATCAAATTGAGAAGAATAAGACTTGGGAACTTGTTCCAAGACCCAAAGATAAAAAACAAGTCATCATAATAAAATGGGTTTTCAGGAAAAAAAAAAAAATGAGGAAGGACAAGTTGTCAGAAACAAGGAAAGACTGGTATGCAAAGGATATGCACAGGTTGAAGGAATATACTTTGAATAAACCTTTTCTCTAATAGCTTGAATGGAAGAAATCAAAATATTTCTTGGCTATGTTTTTTTCCAAGAGATTCACATTGTATCAAATGGACATCAAATCAGCCTTCCTAAATGGAGAATTAGAAGAAGTGTGCATAGAAAAACAAGAAAGTTTCTCTCTCTTAGACAATAAAAACTATGTTTGCAAATTGAAAAATGTGTTATATGGAATGAAACAAGCACCAAGAGCCTAGTATTCAAGAGCCTGGTATTCGGGGTTATACAAATATTTGTGTCAACAAGGATTTAAAAAGGGTCATGTAGACAATAATTTTTACATAAAGGTTGAGGATGGAAACATGACTATAATTCAAGTTTATGTAGATGACATTATCTTTGTAAGAAATGATTATATCATTAGTCAGAATTTTTCTATGAAAATTCAAAAATAATATGAAACATACATGCTTGGAAAATAGTCCTTTTTCTTATGACTCCAGATATCTTAACTAAAAATGGAGTATTCATCTCTCAAACTAATTATGTGAAGGAAATGTTAAAAATATTTAACATGGAATATTGTAAGCCAGTATGTACTCCCATGATCACTGAATGCAAACTGAGCAAAGAAGATGAAACAAATGAAGTAGATCAAAATATCTATTCGTCGATGATTGGAATCTTGTTGTACATGACAACCTCAAGACCAGATAAAATGAAAGATATATGCCTAGTCGAAATATTTCAAGCTACACCTAAATAAACTCATGTTCAAGTGGTAAAGAGAATTTTCATATATCTAAAAGGAACTCTGGATCTCGTCTTATGGAATCCACATAGTGACAACCTGAAACTAGAAGAATACACAAATGCACATTGGGAGGGAAGTTTTGATGACAAAAAGAGCACAAGAGGAGAAAATTTCTTCTTTGGAAAGTGCTTAATTTCATGGATAATTAAGAAAAAATATTCGGTATCCCTATCCACAGCAGAAGCAGAATAAATTTCCACAGCAGCATGTTGTGTGCAAGTCCTATGGATGAAGAAAACGTTTAAATATGTTCAAGTAGAGTATGACCAACCTATATCAATTTTCTGTGACAACATGAGCACGATTAGTATCTTAAAAAATATGGTAATGCATTCCAAAACCAAACATATCCCCATAAAATATCATTTTGTAAGAGAACAGATTGCTGAAAATATAGTCAAATTCGAGTATGTGGATACAAAGGAACAAATTGCAGTCAGTTTCACAAATCCACTTCCTAGAAATACTTTCAAGTATCCGAGAAAGAAACTAGGATTAGTTTCAACTACATAGTAAGCAGTGATGAGGTAGAATGCCACAGTTCAGTGTAAATGACATGGAGATGGATTATCTACGACCTAAAACCTGAGAAGTAAGACTTCAAGAAAGTAGCGAGCATGAAGCCAAGGGTAGTTAATGACCAACATAATCCCTTTGACATTTATGTCAAAGTGGGAGAATGAAAGAATCTGAATAGCGAAAAGGGGAGAATGGAAGAAACTAGAAGATGGATTTTCACAAAAGAACAAATAAAAGAATAAAAGGCTCAATCACAGGGGGGTCATTTTACACAAAAAGGAAGAGCTCATTTTCACGGGGAGATTATGTTAATTTTTTGTTATGGTAAGTTGGTGTTTCCACCAATGCCAAAATGGGATATTGTTGAACAATTTGTGTTCTCATTGATTTCAAAAGATAAAAGGTTGAACCTTTGTGCTATCAATGATATTAAATATGAATAAAGAGCATGAACACTTCCTCACACAAACCTATAAGAAATACATAGAAAAAATGTGAAAGTCTAGAATGTACAAAAATCCCACTATGACATGGGTCATATGTGCACACATAAAAACTTTGAAGAAGGATATGAAATTTGAAGACACGAAATTGTGTGTGAAATACCAACAAAGTAAATGGCATATGTTCCCCAAACCCCACAAATTTGAATTGTGATAAGTAGCGCACCGATAGGTAACTTGATCAAGGTGTAAATAATTTGGGGTATCATCGGGGTTGATAACCTTCAATAAGTGGACACATCTCTTCAGTTAGAAAGAGTATAAATAAACAGGAGATAGATGTGTTGAAGTAATCTTGGAGAATGAAGACTTGAAGATAATATGTTTTGGAACAAGATTTGTAATTCTTTGTGGCATTAATGCACCATTGATCACATAAGGAGTTCTTATGCAGTAGAACCGAATTGAAGTACATCAGTAAATGGTGAAAAGAAAGAAGAGAGCAAAGTAGAAGGATACCTAAATTCAATATCTATGATTTTTTACTCATTAAATAAAATAGATCACAAAAATGTAGAAGTAACTAAGTTCAGAACAATGAACAACGCAAAAATGTAGATAAAATATTGTGGAACTGACTCAGTGTTCGTATATATATGAAGACTGTGGAAATCACAGAAATTATCGCAAATATCAGATAAGGAAAATAGTTATTTTGGTGTAGATAATCAAAGACGTAGACCAAAATAATTATTGTAGTTGCATTTTTGTGAAGATGCACATCGTAGAAAAGGTAAGTTGTAAACTCCAGTTATTTGATACACGCTTATTTCTTTTTAGGGAGGTAAAAAGGGGCAAGGATTAGGGAGTTGGATCTTCCTTACAGTAGGTTCTAGTAAAAATTAACAAGGAGAAAGGAAAGGGAAAGGAATAGGTATTTTTATATTCCCTTCAGTCACAGATGGTAAAACACTCAAGGAGTTGGTGCTTCCTTCTAGGGGTAGCTGGTAAAACAATTTGGGGTTGGAGAATCCTTTTATTCTAAACTGGTAAATATAATTTATACAAGTCAAAGTTTGCGCAGTAAGACATACATTTGTTTAGGTTGGTTCATTATTTCCATGAGTTGGTGTTCACTATTACCGAGAATATTTCAATCACTGGGGACACAACTTGTTCCCCTAGCACGCATTGTGCAAGTCTAGAACAAAAGGACACAACAATATATCCTCTCCCTAGATGACTGATCTATTTGAATGAAAAACTCTCTTTACCTTCAATGTATAAGGTTGTCCTTATTTAGTAGATCCTTTTGCGATCAACTATACCTGCAAAGAACACATAAAAAAAGCCAAGACATGAGAGAAACAAGATAAATCGATGACCTATACTAATGATCTGGGAAGCTAGTAATAAACAATTAACATGAACACGAATCATTTATGGGAAAGGGAAACACTTTTGTATTAAGAATGATAAAAGAAAGCTACAACCTAAGCTTTGATGTCGAAGCTTTGCCTATACAATATCTTCGACACACTCACACAAAGTATCAACTATGCAATATCTTACTCACAAACTCTCTCTCTTTTCCTTCTATACTAGACTTTAATCCAATATAATAAGGGTTCTCTTTTGGTGTCTCCATCACATGGTCCATGTAGCTTACATTTCTAGGAAAAAGGAATCCCAAATGGGTTTATATATTTTAGGAGAAAGGTATGTAATGATCCCTAGGGGTTATAAGGCTAAGTGCCATCACTCCCACATAGTTAGGATCATCCTCCACGTGAGATTTCTCCTGGAAGCTTCTCGAATATTCTATTTTTTTATTTTTGGGACTGTTGATGCTCGTTGTAAGAGGGTTAAGTGCATTGGCGCACCTTGTGGTCAAGGGAAAAGTGCCACCAATGCCTTATGCTAGTGGAAAACATTTGTCATGCATGTTTGACACCCTGTGCTAGGTAGCAAGGTCCACCAAACTACCTAGGAGTGAGAAATAAGGCCCAAAAATGAGGTTTTGGCTAAGTAATTCAAAGGATTAAAGCATTAGGACATTTTTTGGGTCAACATAATTCCCCCCAAAGTATGAAGTTAGAGGAATGCGATAGGTGAAATGGTTTTCCAGATGTTGAGCAAGTCTCAGAGGAAAAAAAGAGGTGAGTAAAGACTTGACGCAATACAAGTGACTAACTATCTAACACAAACATGGCTGCATACCAATACACTGTAGATCCATGTACAATGACTATACCATGGATACTAAAAATATAGTGTAGATCCATGAACAACAAGGCTCGAATCAGAACATGGCTACGGGACATACAAAGTAGATCCATGTTATCCTCATGACTTGATACCAGAAACGGCCACCGAACATACAATGTGGATCCATATCATAAATTCAAAAAATACTCCATCGCAACCTAAGGATAGGCACATATTCATGTAAATACCTAACCACTCAGGGCCTTCATTCCAATTCCCAATGATACGATTCTAACCATGCAAATAGATGTCCTGATGTTGAACATGGTAGAAGCCACTTGATTACCGGTAATTGATGTATACCATTAAAAAGTGTGAGGGAGATCATCATTGTTGTCAATGGTTCCCAAGGTATCCCAATACATCCCTCCGAATGTGAATAGATGTAATGTCCCCATACCCCATACTGTGTATTATTAAAATGTTTTCTTCAAGAACACTTCTTCTCCATTCAAACACATGGAATGGATGTTAACACACTCTTCAACATTAATTATCAGGCTTAAGAAACCCTGTACATCATTGTAATAGTCGCTCTTCCATTAACAGATCCATTCTGTGCATAGAAAACCTTCTTCCGTAATGAACCTATTCTTTCCGCACTCTGCCCTTCGCACTTCTACTTTCCGCTTTACGCTGCACAACTTGGAAATCAGAACACCATTTGCGATGGAGATATTCGACCACTCTTCTACTTTCCTCCTTTTCGACTTCAGAACTCAAAACTAGGAATTTTAACATTCGACGGAGATGTTCAACCATCCTTCCACCTTTCACACTCCCGCTTTCCACCTTTCCCTTGAAACTCAGGAATCGAAACTTTAACATTCGATAGATATTTACAACGATCATTCCACATTCCACACTCCCACTTTTTTCCTTCCACCTTTCGTTGCAGAACTTGGGAATCAGAAAACCAACTTTCGACCGAAACATTCCATCCATTTTCCGTCTTCTGCATCCCTCCCTTCCTCCTTCCACAACGGAACTCAAAAATCAAAAAAATAACTTCCAATGGAATCATTCAATCCACTTCCTGTCTTCCACCCTCTTCCTTTCTGTTGCGAAACTCAGGAATTGGAAAACCAATGGAATGATCTCTTGACCTTTCGACTTACCACCTTCCACATTCCACCTTTTTGCTTTCTGCTGCTGAACTCGAGAATCAGAAGAATAACTCTTTACTTTAACCTTTTCTTGGTTTTCCACCTCCCACATTCTTCCTTCTGTAGGAGGATTCTGGGGTGCAGAAAACCCACTTTCTGCCTTATCTTTTCTCTTGATTTCCACATTCCGTCTTCCACCTTCCGCAGGATAATCCTAGAACCTGATAATCCCACATTCTGCTTTGATCAAACTTCTTTCTCCCTCCTCCCTCATTCTTCCTTCTAATGTGGATCTTGGGGTGTTGAAACACTTAGATCGACTGCAAACCGACTCTTTAACCAATATTTTCTATCCTCCAAGGACTTAAGAAAAATGTATTGAACATACAAGGAAATTATAGAAGTCTCATGCAAGGAAATATACACAAGTGAACCTCCACTTAATCATCATCAAGCATTCAACATGAACATAGTGATTCATAGACAAATACATGACATAAAAAAGTATAACAAAGATACATATGCAACATTGAATCCTAATTCATTCATAGCAAGCATTCTTCCTTATCAATTCATCATATTCATTCATAAGCAACTTCAATGAATAAATAAGAATAACAGAGAATAATTATCTTGGATGATGGAGTTGTCCTGCAACTATCTAGGTGACTGCAATGTTTCACCCAACCATAGGCCAGTGTGTTCATAAATATCTCAACACACTGCTACACCTGAGCTGGGCATGACTTCCACAAGGAACTAGGGAACAACAATATTACACACAACCAACACACATCAAAACACAGCCAAACCACCCTATAGTTGGGTTTCTCAGACTATCCAAGGCAACAAGCCAGAACACAACAAGACACAACCAAACCAACTAATAGTTGGGCTTATCAGGCTGCTAATACAATGGAAAGGTAGAATTGCTAAGATAGTGAGCTCAATAATAGATCCATGGACACTTAAAAAATATCTGGCTTGGCCTCCTCAATACCTGCACCATCCAACACAAGGAATTATTCCCTTCACTTCTACATAGTTTCTTCAGTCCATACCTTCCCTTCTAGTGCTCTTCCAGGTGTGCAGAAAGGATTTACCAGCCCTCTTGATCTATCTATGAGGTTCCTCTCTTCACTAGGTTTATCAACCAATTTTGGGCCTCTTCCACTCCTTGGTCTTTAAGCTAGCATGTTTTTCATCATATAAGCTAGCATTGTGATCTTATGATCTTTTCACTAAGAGAATAACAAGCACAGCAATAAAACATAAGCACATCACAAGAGACAAGAGACACAAAGATTTTTCCTCAGGGAAACCATAAAGGAGAAAACCCCGCAACTTCCTCAGAGATAGAATCAGCACCAAAACAGTAAGATGATCTCCCAACAGTAGCAGTCTCTCTCTCTCATACTGAGAGAGCTTCTCCTCTCTCACTCATGCGCCCCAATAAGTGAGTGTGAGTATTGCAAGTGATAAATAGAGAGGCTCTCACTCTCTATTTATATTCTTCCGTTCACTTGAAGTGCACTCAATCATGTCGGCCTCACTTAACAATTACTTACTAGAGCTGACATCTCTAGGCGTGTCTAATAACCCTAGTGCCCTGAAACTATGGGGACTTTAACAATGACTTGACATGACTTATCTACATTATTGATCCTCCCGATCGGAACATCGGGGTATGACAACATGACTCAAATACATAATAGATACATCTCGAAATAAACATTGGGTTACAATACATAAGATACATAGATGAATACATTCCGAAGTTACAAATACATCAACACTCCCTCTTAACTAGGAAGGTATTCTTTTGACACAATTTTCAACACTGGTCTTATTCTCTGTATCAGCTAGATCATCTCGTCTTCAATTCATCTTCATCTTCAAGTCATCTTCGTCTTCAAGTCATATTCATCATTGGATTCGGATCATCTCTCGATCTGGATCATCATGGAACATCATCACTGGATCTGGATCATCACTCGATCTGGATCATCACTGTTGGATCATCATGACTGGATCTGGATCATCACTGGTGCTATCTCATGATTCTTCTCGTCACAGGAAGTTCTATAGAGCCAACCCTTTTTCATGCTAGTTGTAGGTCTAGCCATCATGTAGGTCTTTTCCCAGCACTTACATCTGGCCTACTTGTCAGAAAGGCACACCCAGCACTTACATTTTACCTACTCGTCAGAAAGGCATGCCCATCACTCACATCTGATCATATAGGAACCAATCCTATAATCACATTAGAAATGCCCAGCACTCACATTCACCAGCATGGTAGGCACATCTACTACCATCTGTGAAATGGCTCTGCACTTACATCTGACCTACTCGTCAGAAAGGCATAGAAGTCACATCCATCCAGGCTGGAACACATCCTACTCACAATGATGGAAGAGTTATGTACTTCCATCCAGGCTGGAACACATCCTACTCACAGTGATGGAAGATTTTCCCACTTTCATCCAGGCTAGAACACATCCTGCTCACAATTATGAAAGACTCCCATCCAGGATGGAACACATCCTACTCATAGTGATGAGAGATTTCCCACTTTCATCCAGGCTGGAACACATCCTGCTCATAATGATGAAAGACTCCCATCAAGGCTGGAACACATTCTACTCATAGTGATGAGAGATTTCAGTACTTACATTCATCCAAGCGGGAACACATCCTGCTCACAGTGATGAAAAGGCTATGCACTTACATCCATCCAGGCGGGAACACATCCTGCTCACAGTGATGGAAGGGCTTGCACTCACATCTGATCATGAGGGAAGACATTCCAACAATCATATCAAAATGGCCCCCAGTCCTCGACTGAGCTACCTGGTAACTGACCAGGTGCCTCCATTCTCAGAATGGCAGTTGCACTTATATCTGACCTGCTCGTCGGAATGGCCAACCCTCACATCTAACATGGAAGGAACTTAATCCTTTAGCCATGACAAAATGGTTCAGCCCTTACATCTGATCAAGTGGGAACAAATCCCTCTGTCACATAAGAATGGGTACTCAGTCCTAAACTGAGTGGTCCTGGTAACTAACCAGGTGCCTCCATTCCTAGAATGGCAATTGCCCTTACATCTGTCCTACTCGACAGAATGGACATCACTCATATCTGACATGGAAGGGAGAAACCCTATCACCATGACAGAATGGCTCAGCCCTTACATCTGACCATGGAAGGAACCAATCCTCTCACCATGTCAGAATGGCTATGGATCTCAGCACTCATATCTGACATGGAAGGAACCAATCCTCTCACCATGACATAATGGCTCAGCCCTTACATCTAACCATAGAAGGAACCAATCCTCTCACCATGTCAGAATGGATCTGGGTCTTATCAATTTCTCTTGGAGGAAACCTCGATCTAGAGAACACCAATATTCTCCCTGAAGTACTTGAACTTCAGCCTAGCCAATGGCTTCATCAACACATCGGCTATCTGTTCCTCTATCGCAACATACTGGAGCTTCACTACTCCTCTCTACACCATATCCCTGATATAGTGGTACTTGATCTCGATATGCTTCGACTTGTCATGGAACACTAGATTCTCTGACAACTTCACACAACTCTGGTTGTCACAATGTATACAAGTAGCATCCATCTGGAGATAAAATAGATCTGATAGTAGCTTCCATAGCCATACTGCCTCACAACTAGCTGAACAAGCTACGACATACTCTGCTTCAGCTGTACTCAGTGCCACACAGGATTGATTCCTGCTAAACCAAGAGATCACACCTGATCCCATACTGAAGCAACATCCTGAAGTACTCTTCCTGTCGATGGCACTGCCTGCCCAATCTGAATCAACATAACCCTCTAGGTTAATCTTTTGATTCGCATCGTACTTGAGCCCATAATCAATTGTATCCTTCAGGTACCTTAGAACATGCTTTGCAGCAATCAAGTGAACACTTCTCGGATCTGTCAAGTACTGGCTCAAGGTGTTCATAGCAAAGCAAATGTCTGGTCTTATGTTCGTCAGGTACATCAATGACCCAATCATCTGACGATACATCGTAGCATCAACCGACTCTGATGAGGCATCACTCAATAACTTCAGGTTCGATGCCATAGGTGTGGTCATGGCCTTGCAGTCCATCATCCCAAACCTCTTCAGGATCTCTACTGCATACTTCCCTTGTACAAGGAAGATTCCATCTTCACTCTGCCACACCTCCATACCTAGAAAGTAATGCATCATCCCCAAGTCCTTCATTTCGAACTCAGCAGCAAGCTTTCTCTTCGTATCAACAATCAACCCATCTGTACCTATCACAAATAGATCATCTACATACAATAGGAGCATTACTGGGTTTCCATCTTCAACCTTGTAGTAAAGGTTGGAATCTGCTTTACTCTTAGTAAAGCCCAAACTAGATAGAAAGCTGTCAATTCTGTCATACCATGTCGAACCTCAGGATTTTCTATAGTCACTCCCTCTGAAGCAGAGCATCATACTCCCTCTGCCTTCCGTACTCTATGCACTGAAATATTATGTACCAGAGTGATGAGTAGTATTCATCTAGGATCATTGTATACCAAGATCCTCTATTTTGAACTTTTTCAAAAGTTCTTCTCACATCCATCCGTGAGCTTGTCATCCTTTATCAACCTTGTAGCAAAGGTTAAGATATTCATCAAGCTCATCATGTATGTGTTATCCCATGGGTATCTTCTGAACTCGTACAAGGCCTTCTTTCATTTGCACACATGATTATGCATGTCATGTGACTTCACTTCCAGTGGCTGCAAATATCTCTTCTTAGTTTATGTCTTCTTTTCGTGAGAAGCCTCGTGCTACGAATCTTGCTTTGTATCCCACGATGTTTCCATCTATTGCATGATGGAACTACGAAATTCTGTTCAGGTCTCGATACTGCATCCTAGACATCATTCTTCTTGAACTGGTATTCTTGGTTACTTCTTCATAGTTGGAAGATTTTGCATCAATGATGCTGCTGCATTCATCATATTATTCTTCATCTTGAACTATCGTCACTTGTTCTTTGGAACAAGTCTCTTCCTTTGCTTGTAGGCGATTATGTATGCGATCTTTCCTACAAGTCAAATACAGTTGTATGGTTAGAAACATTTCATAAGGAATATTTATACTAGCAAGTTCTTATGCATAAATATATGACCATGTTTAGCCAATACAACATTCATCCATATCTCACTAAAACTTTCTAGATGCCTTCCATCTCTACTAG